>JAJIYU010004941.1:0-23216 GCA_030144865.1 Tinospora cordifolia
TATCAAAACTTTTTTCATCGTAATATTTTATATACCAAAAGTTGGTATAAATTTGATATAATTTAAATACAAAAAAAATAATAAAAAAAAAACTAACAAAAGTTAGTATAACTTTGATATAATCTGAATACAAAAGAAACAAAAAAAGAATCTGGTACAATCTGTATTGTGCCAGTCGATGACCATTGCAACTCGTCCCCCCCACTCAATGTCGACTTTGCCTTAGCCATCATTCACTATCTGCCTGTACTCACCACTGGTCGTATTCTGCTACTGTTGCTCTGTTCTAGCCTTTGTCGTCGTTACCTGCTGTTCGCGTTCCACCATTGTTTCTAGCCGTCGGTGATAGGGATTTCTCCGCACAGAGGAGGAACTTCCTAGATCTGTTGTGCAGAGGAGCTTCCCAAATCTGTTCGAACCTAGATCTTGCATCCTCGTGCGCAGAAGAAGAACTTCCTAGATCTTTTCGAACCCAGATCTTGAATCCTCTATTACTGAACGAACAAATTTCCCAGGTCTATTCAAAAATCGCTCCAGTAGAGCCTCACCCTTTGATCCGTTTTCGCTGGAGAATGCACTGTTTCTTCCTTCTTTCTCTGTTCTTTGTAGTTGCGGCCCTATTTGTTTGCTGAATGTCGTGCCTCTGCTTGTTCTGCTATTGCGTCGCCTTTTCTTCATCCTTGAGTCTTTCAAGTTGTCTCCGTTCTGTGTTGCACAAGAAATCGCTACAACAATAAATTTTCCTGCTGCTCATCGTTCTTCTTACAATTCGTTGTTGTTCGCCGACCGTTTTCCTCTATTTTGTTGTTGTTTGCTGGTTCACACAATCGTCATTGAACCTTGTTTTGTTGCTTTCTAGTCGTTTGTCTTCACTCGATCTACTGTTCACTAAACCCATTGTTTCACTTGTTTGCTGCTATTGCACACCCCATTGATTGTTGCTACCATTCGCGTTGGTTGTTTATTGGAGATCTGCCTCTATTTGCTTTGTGTCGCCCCTCTGGTTCTGCTTCTCAGAAATAGGTTCGCTATGTATCTTCGTGTGCAGCAAGTGCGAACAGTCTGAATGTGATCAGAAGATCAAACGGCGGCAAGGGTACTGGCATTTGAATTGGATAAACTGAAACGCGTATAGTGGAGTGTCTATATAATCTGATATTTTTGATATTATGTAATAATATATGGTATACCTGTAATATATTTAAAAAATAGAATACAAATATTAAGTTAAAAAGAGTGACATTTTTTTTTGTAATTTTCTCGTTATTTTAGTAATATTTTTCATATTTCTATGTGTACCGACAAGTGGGCTTGAGCCTTGGTTGTATTTCCAACGAAATTGGACGGCCGCATATTAGTTAGGTCCAGCTTAGACACATATGGAGGCTGAATTGTAAATTCTGCACTCATGGCTTAAGTGAAAACAGATCATTAAATAATTGTGTGATTATCTCAATTATTAAGATGCTATGCTAAGTTGACTTGGAGGAATTAATTGTTGGGGGACACGTGGGCCATTTAAAGGGTGGTTGTAGGATTATATTCTGTCTTAGTGGCATTCCAAATGGAATTTTCGATGTCTTGCAAGCTATACCCAGCTTGAACAAGGCTTTTCTCAAGATTCAAACAGACCTACAGTGCTGCGTGTCACTGGCTTCCATCTACTGCCACGTGCAGGGTGGGCCTCCTTTGACGTAACGACCTCTGACTCTTTCCACGGCCGACTGTGTTCCTCGCGTTCTCTGAACAGTCACTGGCGTACAACTAATACGTGAGACCTCCGTAAGTGAAAGCTCGTATTCCACGTGGCGTTCAAATGGTGAATAATCTGTTATTAAAAAAAGTAGAAGTTGTCACGTGTTATATTGGTAGAGGTCAGAGAATCACTTCACGAGTTGAGGAAGTCTGACTTTGTATTTCGTAGGCCCGGCTCCTCTGTCTGCGTGCGAAGCACGTGGCAGAAGGTCGATGTTTTGAACCTTTTCTTTTAATTTTGTCCGTTTGTGTTTAATAAATATAAATGCATAATTGTATTTCAATTAATTTTTTTTTTCAATATTAGATTCTTAAAAATCATTTGGCAAAAACAAACAGAAGAAGAAAAATACAAGGAGAGGTTACAAGAAGATTTAAGCGTTAGATTTAGCAAATGATGAGACTTACTAATATATTCAACTTAGATTTAAGCTTAAATTTGGCAAAATATTTAAAGAAAAATAATAAGACAAAATCAAATTCTCCCACTATTTTATAGAATATATAAGGAAAATTAAAATTTTTTATTTACCTTGAAACGAGTTATATATATTTGAATTATTTTAAATTTTAAGAGATATATATTAAATAATAGATAATATTAAATTTACTGTTATAATTATATATATATCTGTGTGTAGATATATATAGTAATTTATTCAAAAAAAATTGAAAGAAGAGAGGACAGCGTAAGTAGATACGTCATGTGTGAACATCTTGTAGTTGAGTTTATGAATCGCTTTTCTTAGGTCTAACGCCCAAAAATTTTTAGATGAAAACAACGAAGTGTCATTATGAAAATAAGCTTCAGTACTAACCCTATAAATATGTAATAAGAAAAGGAATTATAATATTTTATTATTATTAGGTAAAAAAATGTTATACACCCAAAATTACTATCTATTTATTTGATAGTTATAAATGTTGTATTTATATAAATAATATAACTATAGTAAATAATCTGCTGTGAAGTAAAATAATAACTATTGCAAATAAATAAATAAATAAAATGAGATGGGCTTGGGAAAAGAATATAAATTAAGAGAAAACATTTTTATTCTCGTGATAGTATATTTATATAAAACTAATTAGGCACCATGTTTACAATCTAGGCACTCTTTTAATGAAGAAGTGATGACAAAAACAACATATAAGGTATAGTAGTGGCTATAAATAAAGGTAATATAATAGAATGTGGGTAATGTGTATGTGATGAAATATAAAAAGACTATAAAATAATTATTATAATTTAGAAATTTAAAAATATTAAATATTAATGGTTATTCAAATATATTTATAACACAGTTTCATATTTCCATACGTATCATTCCCTCAGATATTTACATTTTCTGTCTCATTCTAAAAATCTTTTAGAATAAGACAAATATTGCATTGTGACTTCCAAGATAAAAAAAAAAAGGATACAATTTATATACACTTCAAATAGTTAGATTTGATTCGTCAAGGTAAGAAAAGATTTAATTTAATTGCCATGAGTTAAGTATCCAAATTTATCATTAAGTTGAATTTACATAAGAAAATTAGTAACATAACACATTGACAAATGATTTAATGAAAATTACCATAATAATTACTATAAAGTCATATATTATTCTTCATATAGTATGTTTTTTCTAACTATAAAACTTGCTACTAATTCATTATTTGAAACTTACCTCTCTCTCTCTCTCTCTTTTAATTCTAATATTAAGTAAAAATAATAAGGTAAGAATAATGATGAAGAATATATATGACAGGTTTAATTGAGGACTATCTTAACTAATTACTACACAAATAAGTAAATAAAAAAAACTTTTTTACTTGTGTGTAAAAATAAATTTTAAAAAAAATTAAACTTTCGACAATGAGTATGGGTTAAAGTTTTGAGTATAAAAAAATTATATTAGAAAATGTTACTTATTTAATATGTTACATAACTCGAATGATAATTAATCTTAAAGGTTGTATAAAATTGGTCTGAAAATATATTATAAAAAAATATAAAATAATATGATGAGAACATCATTTCACAAAGAAAATTCTATAATGCTGTTGTATTATCAGTTGGTTATTTAAAGTTTTTTGAGTTGTTATGGTTTGTGATTTGAATTAATTTGATGTTATTTAACTTACCTTTGACAATAACCAATGATTATTCATTTGTTTTACTCATCTATTATTAATGTGAGAAAAGTAATAATTATATTTCATCAAAAAATAATTTGAATTAAATAAAATATTTGGATCTCAACAATGTCAAATGTGGGCCTGCTACTACAGCCCAACGACATTAGATATCTTCTTTTTGGGCTGGCATTCTTTCGCTATTAATATATATATAATAATTTATAAATAATTAAGTATTTGTTGAGTTTATCTAATTTATGTAACTCATTCTAGAGGGTCAAAAACGAAACACGTGTTGTTGGCTAACTTGCAGACTACCAATCGTGCCCACGTGTTTTGAGGTCACAAGTCCATCTCATCACCAATAATCTAATTCTTTGTCATTAAAAACTGTGGCTGTCAGAAATTCCACGTGGCATTGGGATGGGACAAGCTAGCATCTTAATGATCTCCGCTTGGTACACATGAATGTTATCCTGTAAATCACGTGCTGCTACACATATATGTCAGTTTTAGGGTTTTTAAAGATTTAAAATAACCAATTTATATTTAAGTACAATTCGAAAAATAAATCATGCGAAATTAGGACAATTATAATCATGTTAAAACAAACAATTAAAATCTTAATTAAATAAAACAACTACAATCCTATTGAATTGACTAATTTTTAATAATAATAATAATAATAATATTTATTTATTTTTCTTATTTCATATTTACATTATTTTTCTTTTCATTTTAATAAAAAATGTTTTTAAAGGTCACGCAGGTTGCGTTATTGTTCATTTGCAACGTAACTATAAAATATTCGCAAAATCAGGTCATTTTGTGTTGGTTTGTAGTTTCAATACTTGTAGAAATGAATGATAAGAGAAAAAAAAAAAAAAAAACGAAGAGATATAAAAAAAATTAAGTTCAGTAATTAGTAAGTGTATCACTACCTAGTACTCAGCTTATGTGCTCAAACCTGTCTTTCTCATTCCGACTTGTATGTGATAAGAACACATTAAAAGGCTACACTCCCCTAAAGAAGAACAAAAGTGTAGTACTGAGAGATATATAATTAATATGTTTTTATTTGTATATAATTTTAGCTATTATTCTCTGGAACTCTATTATAATCATTATTTATAAAGATTTAAATTAAATAATTATTTATATTCTATTAGCAAATTTTCATTAAACTAAATGATTAAAATCTTAATTACATAAAAGGACTAAATTAACTACTTTTTAAAGAAATGATAATACTACTGTTTATTTATTACTATTTTTTTCTATTGCATTAGTCAATGTGCTTTTTAACGTTTCAAAATTTTCTTTTTTCTTTTTTTTTTTCTCCCAAAGTAAAATTGTTTCAAGATAATCTTCTCAATTAGGCTATAAAGGCCATGAGGCTGCGGTTGTCGTCCATGAGTTGGGCAAGAACTGCTCCAAGGTCCCATGTTCCAAATAGTATATATATGGTACTGTTTGTGGCAATTTGAAAGTACCCACAACCTATGCAACTTTGAGGACGAAGCAATTAATACAGCGACAAGCCAAATCGGAAATGGGATACATCTGTATCAAACCTGTCATTCTGTCTGAGAAGACTCCCTCACATGGAAGATTAATCGTTCCCAACTAAATCTCTTTGATAAATATTGTCCTCAAAACTCAAACCTAGCTACCTCATGTGCCCTTATCTTTCCCTACAGCTTGGCTTCGATTTTCCCCAATCTCTTCTTCTCCAAATTAATCTTGTTATTAACATAGTGATCTATATAATTATCAAGTCCTTATTGTATAATAAATATTAGATTTGTCCAAATTTAGATAGTTTAAGTGATTGTTGGCTGGAGAATTTAGTATATCATGCAGTAATTTAAATGAGCCAAAACCAGATTTAACTTTCATATTTATCCCAATAGAAAAAGATTGTCCAATACATATTTCAAGCAGGCATAATATTTGAATTGTAAATTAGTCCTACTTCTGTAAAAGGGTTAGTAGAGATTTTAAGGATTAAAAAAAAAAAAATCATTCGTTGCATAAATAATGATCTTTATCCCCCCCTAGTTATAGTACCCATCACCATGCCATAGATCTTGAGTTTTATTTATTTGACTAGCAAAATTATACCACACATAAGTCGTTGCAATTGTTATTATTTATTGTTTGTTAGCAATAGATAAATATGTTCGACAAGTCCTTGATTTATTTCATAAAAGTAACATTTTGTGGTGGCGTATGTTACCTTGTACATCTATAGACATTGTTAAGTATGACTTCAAACACAAGCAAATAAAAACTCCATTTAAAAAATAATCTATTATAGTTGTTGGCATGAGATAATCTGTATAAATATTTATACAAATAAATATAACATAATATAAAGTTCTTATCTTTTTAAGACATTTAAAAGTAAGCTCTGATACCAATATTGTTGCTATTCACTCATGGTGGGCAACAATTTTCAATGACTATAAGACTTTATACATATAATGGTGTCACCTTGGACTAAAGAAGGAAGATTGCAATAAGTAACACACAATCGTTAGTGTTTATTATTATTATGACATTAATTTTCAAAAGGCTAATGCCCTTGTCAATTACATGTGACTTAGCCATTGACAATTGAGTTGCAGCTTATTATTATTATGTATAAATCTTTGCTTTTGCGAGGCCTTAGTGGAGTACATTTTTCCCTTTCAAACCCCAAGAAAAAAAATACAAAAAAAAAAAAAAAATCATACATGCGTTTGATAAATGTTTGATGATGTGCAATTAAGGTAAGATTAGATTGGGAAGATAATGAAATTAATTATGGGGTTAGATTAATGAAAAGTTGGTGTCTATATATATATATACTATTGATGTACCAGGCTTGCACGTTTGTAGGACAAGATCCCAATCATTGCCTATAAACTAAGGGGTTACCTTATCATCTAAGGGAAACAAAGGGAATTAGAGTGGCTTTGGCTGTTTCTTCGTTCACGTAAGCATATAAAACTCACCCAATTATCCTTAATATTAATAAAATGCTTGCATGGAATTCCATGTACTGATACATGAAGGTGGCCGAAATCAAGGAGGATTTCTGATCAATTGCATACATGGAATCACAGAAAATAATCGAAAAATACTAATGACACAAGCAAGTACACGATTAACAGTTATGCAAGTACATCTCAACTTTATAATTAATTAATCAAATAATTATAAAAAAACCCTCGTAATTAATTTGGACACAGCACTGGTTCTCTGTAAATAATTATATTCCCTGGCCTTTGTTTATTTCTATTGAATTTGGATATTAGATTGGATGGTGTAGATTGTATTAGAAGTAAACAATGTTTGGTGCATTTACTTGTTTCGATTTTTTTTTGAGTTATAAGTTGTCCTTGGGAATGTAGTCCGCCCTATCAGGGATTCTGCATGTGATTTAACATGTGATGCTTAATGGAAGGGGCACGTGCCCTCCTAGCTCCCCAGAGGGCCAAGTTGAGAGATCAAAAGTCAGGATGGGAATGGTGACATTTGTAGTTTCTGTTTAGGGTTTTCTTGATTATCCAGGTATATATACCCAAGACAAAAACTCAATTATGTTCAATTTATTTATTTATTTAACCTAAGGGTTCAAAGTCAATGAAGACTCTAACATGTAAATAAAATGGTAGATAAAAATAAAAATTAACTACACCTGATTATTACTTTATTTTTTTTCATAGCCACTTGGTATGTAGCATTTATGAATAACATCTGAATAGTTTGGAGTTGATGTGTTTCTATTTTGATAAAGGTCTTTATATTTTATAAATTCAAGCTTAAAGCGTTACATAAGTGATACAAAGTTATTTCTATTGATGAAGAAGATTTGAATCTCTAATCTTATTGAAGATGGAAGAGATGTCGTAAACTACTTTTATTGAGCAATTAAAACTACTTTTCAACTAAAATAGAAGAAAATACTCTTATATGTTTTAATAAAAATTTTGATTAGAAATACTTTTCCAAAATATCTTTTTGTTTTTATTTTTGTGTCATGATCTTCTTAGTTTGATATTTCTATATATCAGCTTAAGATCTTATAAAGCTTTTTTAGTTAAAGTGTACTTAAATGATAGCATTAGTTATCCAAGTAATTGATAGTAGATGCTACCTGATCATGGATTCTACTAGAAACAAGTAGGGCAAATTTAGCATTGTTTTCCAGTTGTATTAGATTGCATTTCATGAAAGGGTTGTGTACTATGTTGAGTACCAAATGTAATATACTTAATTTTTATTTAATCTGGACTTAGAAGGCCAAAAAATTAAAAAAAAAAACTATATTTGCACCAAAGAAAATGGAAAAAAATAAATATATTTATCATAGGATATTCTTGTTATTGATTTTTTTAAACCTATTTAATTACTTATTATAAATAAGCAAATGAAACAATGATGTAACCTTGTGATCACAAAAAAGTTCTACAATAGGGTTTAGTTATAAATAATTTACTTTAATTTTTACAACCTTAATTTTCACTTGTTATCCAAGGATATAGATTTTCTTTAATAAATTTGTATAAATTATGGAATCACGACATTTTATAATCATAATATTTTTAAGAAATATATTTTATTTATATTTGGAGTCAATGTTAAATTTTAATATGGGTATCCATTTCCATTAAAGATCTTCGTGATTCGCATTTATTTCATACCCTTTCTGAAAATACACATATGCATCCTTTAGAAATTAAAGTATGCATTCAAAATGGCTAGATGCCTATCTCAAAAAATAATTTGGACACCTAATAAATATGCATTTAACAGTACTCTATTTTTTAAAAAATAAAATAGGATAATACTAAAAACTTGTAGTGAATCTTAAGGTGTATAACTCTTTATTTACTGATGATAAATGCAATTGTTACATTTGAAAATATATCTATAATTGTAGTACTCAATTTAAACCCTTCTAAATAAATGCATTATATATGTTATCCCAGTCTTAGTAGCCCATCTGCTTTGGGTACAATGTCTACTTTGAAAATAACAAAATCTATTAAAGCAATAATGATTAATGCTATATATATATTAAGTGATTGTAATTATTTCCTGGATCTTACTTGGGAAATAAGCTAAGATATTTGATATGAAAAGGCAATCTAGTCTAAGCACTAGATGCAGAGAAACATCTGCTACCTCATTGATAGTTTCAGCTGTGTTTGATCAGCACTGACAATCTATTAATAAACCCCAATTAGATCTCCAAATTTTCTCCAAATACATACATTTACTTCTCATTAGATCTCAAGCGAAAAACCATGACAGAGAATCAAATAAGAAAGAAAAAAAATCAAAATATCAAAAAAGGGGTTGCAGTTTTTTTTTTTTTTTCCCTTCCAAAGCTATACTAAACTTCCAATACAAGCCCCTTTCTAGGATTGTTAATTATGTTTTGAGGACCATTATTCTTCTTTGAGTAACTCCCCAATTGTGTTTAATTATCTCACTTTGATGAGCTTGAATTTCTATCTTTGTGAGAAGATAGGATTGCATCCAGAGCTTCCTTCACTTGAGAAACCTCTGGAGCTTTTCCCCCTTGAGCTGGCCAGAACTCATCAGTGGCTAACACCTGCATGAATTCAAGACAAGCATATGCAAAATGCAATCAAACTTAGATAATTAATTCAATATAGGAGACCCCAAGAATATTAATGTTTAAAATATGTTTCGATGCTAAGTTTATCGGTTATGTTCTTACCTTTACTTGCAACTGTAAAAACTTTACGTAGCTTATGGCCTTCTCTAACATCGTAACCAAATCGACCTGTTTCAATAAAAGATCGGAAGAAAAAAAAAAAAAAAAAGATTAGCAAATAATCCAATATAAAAATGAAGAAAAATTAGCTTAGAAATCATCGGTGAACAAACAATATCTCCTTGTAATACCTTTGAACCATTGGGTACGAGTTCTTGTAATGTCTTAAGCCGCTCACTGATTCGTTCTCTTCGATTCTTAATCATCAACAAAAGGGGGAAAAAAAAGATTGTTCTTCAATACTCGATTCTTTTGATCAGTAATATTTTGATCCTTCCATTATAAGATTAAGAAGATCATCTCAAATTTTAAGCTAACCTTTGCCGCGACACTTTGCGGATCCTTGGATGGGATTGACTTGGATTTTGGCTTCTTTAAGGAGGCACCACCAGGGCAATGCTTCTTGGAAGCTGAAACTTCATTGCCCTGTAAGCATTTCATTTTTTATAATTAGTAATTGAATTGTGCAATCTTGTTCATTGGAGAAACTCCAAGAGACTTACATACGTACATACATACATAAATACAAACATACATACATACATATATATATATATATATATATAAAGCTTAAAATTTAGTAGTACCATGTGAGGACGCTTATGACTATTTGCTTGATCAGAATTTCTAGAATCTTGAAAGCATTCAGTTGCGGTGGCAACGCCCTCAGAGTTCAACCACCCAAATCCGTCGTCGCCGTGACTAGTTGTTTCAAGACTACTAAGTTCATCAGAAAGCTGAGAGTGATCTGTTCCATAGCTTGGATGAAGTAGATGGTGATTATTCCAGTACTGGTAGTTACCATGTTCTACATCTCCCCAAGTTGAGTACTCTTGATCATTCTGATCCATTTTAGGGCAAGGCTCTGGTTCTCCATTCTCAAAACTAAGCAAAGACCCAAAATTAACATTCCCTGAATTCTCAAACCCTTTCTTGAAGTTGATCACATACTGGGTAATTCCTGGATCAGAAAGAGGAGGAAGACGATGACCGACAGAGAACTCCTTGAGAACACCCGTTTTGGACTCCAATGACCGTTCTTCATCTTCGTGATTGCCCACCATTTTTTGATAGTTCTCAAACTCGAACCGGGTTGATGATGGATCGAGACTTGCTTCTCCATAAACATTACCATAGAATGATGAACAAGAAGCTGCTGCTTGAAGTAATGCCATGTGTGATTCTGGTGCTGCTCTCTCCTTTGCAAGTGCCATGAAAGAAGAGGAAAAACTATTGAAGTAGAGGAAGAGAAAGAGGAAGTGGCTATAGAGGAGGCTTAAGGAAGAATGTGAAAATGTTAGGAGTCTTATATAAATGTTGCATGGAATATATTGAAAGGTTATATATATATATATATATATATATATATATGTATATAGTTCGTTTTTGTATGAAAACCACAGCAGTGGGTTATTAAATGAAGCTGCGGATATATATAAATACATGGTGTTTGTTTATCTTTTTTTTTTTTTTTTTCTGTGTCTTCACGGGAATTGTTAGCTGGCAGAGATCGGTGAAAGGATTAATGTAGAGAAGAAGAAGAAGAAGGAGAGGAAGATAAAGAAGCAGTTGCTTAAACATCGGCGGGTCTCTCGCTATTTCCCACGTCTATTGATTCCTCTACTTAACATAGTGTGTAAAGAGAAGTTGGCTGGCTGGCTGGTTGGGCCATTTAATTACACTCATCACAGCTCTTACCTTGCTCCTTCCGTCCACCTTCCAAAATCTCAAGCACGTGGAGCATGGCATCATGGTTCAATTTTTTTTAAAGTGGGCTAAGTGGTTGTGAGCACCTGAATAGACCAGCCTTCTAGGCTTCGAACCTTAGGTCTTGATAGGATCAATTGGCTCCGACCCTCTTCCCAAGATCCCAAGATCTTGATCACAATTCAATATATCAATTTAAAGTAATTATTTATATGGTTCTAAAATCACGGTATAGGTCTGGATCCTATATGCCTTCACTACATAGGGCCTTGGTTCGGATTCGATGATATATATCAATATTCGTATGAAAGGAAAGAAATTTCAAGCTTATGTCATATAATAGTACATGTAATTTTATAGTGAAAAATTCCCTATGCATTAATCAGCTTTTGGTCAGCATTTACTGTTGTTATCATTATGTATATATGAAAAATGTTTCATGTATTAAGGTAACAGTCATGCCAATTTTTTGACTGTAGTACTTAGCTTCTTAGAATTTTTTGAAGATGTACATGAATTATTCTTTGAAGAAAAAAATAAAGACTTAATTACCTTTTATAGCTTTAAGTGTTATTCTTGCTTTCATTATATATTGGCAAGTAAATATGTAAAAACAAGGGTGAGATTAATTACAGTTCTACTTGAGGAGAAAAATTTTAATTAACTTTGAGTCCAAGTTTGTGCTGACACTTATCCAACAACTTTAAAAAAGATGTCCAACATTTCAATAATTTTTAAATTCAGAATAATCTCACCCTCTAAAAGCTTTAGTGGGAAAACCAACACCACAAGATCATAGACCATAAAAAAATAATAACAAAATAAAAATAATTAAAGAATATTTAAAGCATCTGATAATTAAATGGGCTTACTATAAGACCTGATCAAAAGACTTCACAAGTTTGGTGAGATGTTACATTAACAAGAAAACCATACATAGATACATACATACATACATTCATACAAGAAAACCATACATTATATATATATATAAAAGAATGGCCATCAACGCAACATTGAAGTCCATCTTTTACAAACCCAAGGAAGATCATAGCCCACATGTTTGATTCCCAAGAGAAGAGAAATAGAAAAGAAAACTACTAAGACTGGCCTCGAAAGAAGAGAAATTCCATGTCTCAAGGGCATTGTATTGTTCCCTTTCCATGAACTAAGAACCCATCAAACACCAAATACACGTATCGACAGTATCGTCCCCTCTCAAGCACATGTTCAAAATTCCATCTTAGCTTATCTTCAGAATTTAAAAATTAAGACGCATTAATAATCCAGCAAATGAGCTTCTTGAACCACCTTATAGAATTGTGTAATCATCCCACCTAGCTAATGTTATTCTTTAAATTAAGCACAGTTTGGTATAGACGAGTTCCACTAAACATGGAGATAGAGATTTGAGAGAAGCTTAGAACAGTTGTACATTTGCCTGTGAATGAAAAAAGAAATATGCAAATAATTGAATAAACTATTGGGTTATAGGTGTCTTACGTGATGGCCAGATCTTTAATAAATAAAAAACTCCAAACTAAATAACATAAAAAAACTGAAAGAGAAAAAGAAAATCTATTTTAATCAAAATTAAGTCATTGTCTAGATTGTTTATTTATTTACCTATATAAAACTGGCCATAGATTAAGTAAATAATATGATGAAGTAAACTCAGCTCAACACGAGACAGGATGATCAAGCCATTTTTGTTTTCAACTGCATGTAACTTTGCAGTCAGAGCCTCCCCCTGTGGGGTGGCTTAAATTTTTTGAATTGTAATGGCCCCTTCAAAGTTGATTTGTATGGAATTATTACAGATTATTAGGGATCTTATGTCATAGCTAGCCTATGTACGCTAGTTTTTTAAATCTATGGGTGTATCTAAAGTTAAGATTTTTTTTTTTTTTTCTCACACAGTGTTGGGAAAAGGGAAGGATAATGAGAATAAAGAAGCTCAGACCCAACAATGACCCACAGGCCTTACCCATGCTAGACTCAATCCAAGGAGCTTCTAACCCAAAAGAGATCCTAACTTTTAGAAGACGCGAACCAAGAATATAAGCCTAACCATGTAAGGATTAAAACATATACGTCTTTCACCTAAATTTCCTTATTGTGGTAGGGATGATTGAGAGCCCAAATTTAGAACACCAAACTTAAACTAGTTTTATGGATCGACATGATTGAGAACCAAAACAGGTGATGATTTCATTGATTGACACCAATTAATTGAATTAGTTTTGCAACAATAAATCTATCCTTTACAGTATTAGATAATGTTATAAACTTATTAATTATCTAAAACCACAAAAATTATATCTTTGACATTCTCCAACTTAACTTTATTTAATTTATGAGATAATATCTTTCCACTTGTCTTATATAAATTGATGATAAAAGATTTATCTGGTGAGAAAAGGTAATGTTAATAATTCATGTACATTAGGCATTAGCTAACAAAAAAGATATGAATGCCGTGATGTCTTATTTATGAGATAATATCTTTCCACTTGTCCTTTATAAATTGATAAACGATTTATCAAGTGAGGAAAAGTAATATTAATAGCTCATGTACATTAGGTAACAAAAGAGCTATGAATATCATGCTCTGGTGGAAGAGTGTCATAATGAAAAATAAAACATGTCTTATAATTAAGACAAAATAAATTTAATTTTTATACAAACGTGCACCAATATAAAAATAATGTATGTAAAAGAGGACAATAATAGTAAGAAATGCAACTAAAAAATATGAAATTTTGGGAAATTGAGTTATTACATCATTCTCATTAACCAAATACATCAAAAGAATGAATAATACTCATATGCACCACATATTTGTTATAGAATTAATATCGGTGGTAAACCTTTAGTTTTGAGGTCGACAATCATCTGTCATGTAATATGCTTAATTGGTATTAGCAGTTTGTGAGTAATTTCTATAACAATAAGATATTTTTTTTCAATATGTTTTGACTTTTATGAAGTCATGTTGTTCTTAAAAAATAATAGATTCTTATAGAGTTATCACAAAAAATTACTAATTGTCAAGAAATATTTATAACTGTCACTTCAAAGTTTGAGATAAAATTTCATAATTAAGAAAGTGCTTGCAAAGTTACCTCATAACAAACAACAAACCCTATCTCCATGATAGATGAAGTTATCAAAGTGTATTTCGTACTTTTTTCATAATAACGCTCTTTGAGCCATAAAAAAAATGAAATATAAAATAGATTTTTTTTTATTATCAAGAAAACATGCACCATTTAAAATTTGGGTATATATCCGCCACTTCATGTGCGTTAGTTTTCTAGTATGTGAGTAAATAATATTATTCTATTGCAAATATCTCAAACTTTATGTTGCTTTCTAATGATCCAAATTAGAATTACTTTACGAAACACTATCCTAATAGCAAATACTATATTTGGTTGTCTCTAAGATACTTAGATTTTTTAAATTTATCATCCTTAACAATGGGTACATTTCCATTTTTGTAATTTTACATGTTGAACTATTTGAGAACTTTGTCAATAGGCATTCTATGAGACAACGCAAAAAATCCACCCTAGATCTATCTCAATGAGTCTTTATACCAACGACAAAGGAACTACGCTCACCGAGATCCTTTATATCCAAACTTTTAGATAAAACCATTTAGTCTTGTGCAATAATCTTACTAAAAGAATAAATTTTCTCTCCTTGAATTTTAAATAAATGTAACTCAAAAATTCGAGGGGTTGACCCTTCGTAAACGTCACAACCGGTGACCCATAGCCTTTCTTATCCAAACTATATGGTTTATTTTCTCCAAAACCATAAAATCTTATTACCTCATCAAAAAGCTGAGTACCATTACCCAAAAGCATGTTTTATCCATAAATAGATTTCTAAGTTTACAAACAATTTTTTTTTTCACTTCAGTCTTAAAACCTTTGGTTAAATTATATAAACATTTTCAAATTGGAACCAAAAATGCAACAGTGACATCTATTTGATATAATTCTAAATTAAAATGAGAAACCAATATCTTATTATTTTGCAGAAATCTTTCTTTGATGGAAGAGATATTTTTTTTTACTCAAATGCTTTTTGTAAATAAGATGTTTAACAATTAATTTGGCTTTACTTCTTCCAACTTTACCTTTGGAGTAATTTTTTGTTTTAAATACATTCTTACAACCAATAGGTTTGACTTTTTCAACAAATGATCAACTAGATCTCAAACTTCATTGACACATTGAGTTCAACTTAACTTTTATTGCATTTAAATATATAGGAGTATGATTCTATATTTGGCTTCAAATTCTATGTGAGTTATATTAGTTATTGGTTATATTTGGACATCATTTTGTGAATCTCCATGTGAGGTACATGTTCATTAGAGTCTTAATGATTTTCATTGCTTTCTTACATTGTAATGATGGGAGAATAAACACTTATATAAACACTTCTAAGGAATTGGATTCATAGTAAGATCCTTCTTTACTTGAATTTCATACCAACATAATGAGTATCATCCTCAATGAACCTAACATTCAGAGTTTAAGTTGATTTGGTACCATGATGATAAGATCTATAATATTTGGACCATTCTAAAAGCCTAATATATGAACAAGTAATTTTTGGAATCAAGTTTTCTTTTATGTGGGTTTGTATGGTCTTGCTTCTATTGCACAACACCAAACACTTTGAGTAATTAAGACAAAGTCTCATCTTGTTCATAACTTAAAAGGCGTTTTGGTAACTAACTTAGAAGGCACTTTATTTAGAATGTAATTAGTGGTCTTCAAAACTTCAACCCCCAAGTATTCAAATAAGTTAAAATGACTCGTCTTAGACTTCATTATATTCATAAGAATGCGATTTCTTCTTTTAAAAACACCCTTTAGCTCTAGTGTACTTTGGCATGGAGTGTAATGCAACTATACTGCACTTTTATAGATATCTAGCAACTGACTTTGGATTACAAATTGTTTGATCATACCTTCTCTAATATTCCTCATGATTAGACCATGCAACCTTAGTATTTTTACCAAGATGTGCAACCTCTATTTTACAAATCTTGAATATATATATATGACGAAAATAAACATCAACAAATATTATGAAGTACTTTTTACCATTATGAAGTACAACATTAAAGAATTTATGTCAACATGAATATGTTTGGCACTCACATTCGAAGAGAAAAGAGGTTAAGAGAACAAAAGATCAAGGTTTTAACATGTCAAGATGATCATTCAAGGATCCAAATATATGTAACATTATAAAAAGACCGAAATAGTACCATTACGAAAACGAAATTCATAGTTTGGTCTGTCAAGTCCTCATATGAAAATGCCATTTTTAGACATGGAACGAATAATTAAAAAAGTATATCATCCAAAAGAAGGTTAAAACTACTTTCAAAGGACGACATGAATCATGCATTCTAATATCTCAAATTGAAGCTTCAACCTTATGAGCATCCATCTCTTAGGATTGAACTTTTGGCTGTGTTTGGACTGTGGATAGCCACACAAACTTGGAAATATGGATAGCGGCTTCTTAATAAGCCCACCAAGTATTCGTTATGATAATGACTAAATTACACTTTGAATACAGTAAACAAAATGTACTACCTCTCTTTACTAACCAATTCTTTTTGCCATAGCGATCTTTCTTAAAATGATTGGTCTTTGCATCATACCCAAAGTTTTTGAATTTCTTACTTGTTATTGGCCTTTTAAACCCACGTTGTGTGTTTCTTTGAGCTTACATGACTTGAATTACTCTTCCCTTTTAACACACAAATGTTTAATTTTGTTACCTTAATTTATTTCTCTTTATGTAAAGAAGAAAGTTTATAATTAAGTTATTAACTTTCATATTTAAGGTATTTAATTGACTTGTAGTTAACGATAACAATTCGTGTATCATAAACATGTCGTATTGTAAACAGATATAACTCATATATTGCTAATAGGTTGTGTCATAAATGAGTCGTATTATAAACAAGTCGTGTCATAATCATATATCTGTACACAATCTATTTAATTTTTTATAATTAATTTTAAAATTATTTTTTATAAAAAAATATTAATAAAAATATACAACATATTAAAAATAAATTAAAATTTTCAAAAATCATTATTAAAATTTAATAAATATTATATCATCAACAAATTAATAAATATATTAATTTAAAAAGATCAAATTGTACAAGAAGAAAGTTTATAATTAAGTTATTAACCTTCATATTTAAGGTATTTAATTAACTTGCAATTAAAGGTGGCAATTCGTGTATCATAAATGAGTTGTGTCGTAAACAGGTATAACTCATATATTCTAACGGATTGTGTCATAAATGGGTCGTGTCATAATCATATATCTGTATATAATCTATTTAAATTTTTATAATTAATTTTAAAATGATTTTTTATAAAAAATATTAATGAAAATATAAAATATATTAAAAATAAAATAAAAATTTCAAAAATTATTATCAAAATTTAATAAAAATTATATTATCAACAAATTCATAAATATATTAATTTTAAATTAACTTATTTATAATTTATCTTTTAACTTATCCATAATCGTATTAAACATGTCATTTTTAGGTTCAACAGGTTAACCTGTTTATGAACCAAACTTTAGTTGTATTTAATTATGTTTAATCCATTTCAACCTAAATTTATTTATGTTAAACTCAAACTTGTTAAATGCGTATCATGCTTAGGTTGAGTTATCGTATTATGTCACAGGTTGCTACCCCTACTCACAATTCCAATTGTTATCATAAAGTAGTCTCTGGAACCATTACATTCATCAGAGAGTATCCTTTAAACCTTAAGGTAGTTTTTAGCCAATAGTGCATAACAAATGACTCTTCTAATATGCTTGAAAATACTGTTTTTATGTACATTAGGCTTAAATGGTTGAATTCTCGCACTGCTTCATGGCCCGTCCATCTTTATGTTAAGTCTCCTAACTCTAGGTTGAACAATTATTCATCTATTTAAGTCAAGAAATTAGTTAGTTAAGGTCTTCACACACGATAATCTATCAATTATTTATATAACAATAAGTGCTAGGCAACACATACAATGACTATAAAGCCACGTAAATTAATAAACATTTTAATTGATGGCGAAGTTAGCTGAATTTTTTAAAATTAAACATGCCTCGGAAAATGAAATATAAAACACATAATAATTAAAATTGTGACGAAAAAAAAATAACCTTAACAAAATATTAATTAACCCAATCTTTTTTAATTGAACAAACTAAATGTAATTCAATCTTAACCATTGTTTATTGCTCTAAATACTAACATGATCCTCTTTTTAAACTTTTAAAATTTAATTATTATTAAAATTTTATCAACTAAGCTAGTCACTTTGATAATTGAGAAAATTATTATAATGTTGGTGCCCTGAATTATAAATGTATAATGACTCAATTTTTTATGCATAATCAGATAGATATAAGCATAACAATTGTAACATGAATGTCATACGTATAACTAAATGCAAGTTCTTACATTGACCATACGATAATATACTTATTACCACAAATATCATTAGCTTATTTAACTCTTATTTATTTGATTATTATTTTTTATTTGTTCATAGTTTATTGGATTGCACTGTATGAGACTCATAATTACATCAACCTATTAATTACACTATTTACAATATTTTATTTATAAAATATATATTTTTTAAAAATACCTATTATTCACATTTAAATTGAACACACACACATATAAACACACACACACATATATATATATATAATATGTGTGTATAATTATTTAAATTTATATAAAAATTACATTTTTAAAAATTATTTATTCAAATTATTAATTTTTAAACTATTTATTTTAAAATATCACTATTTATTTTAAAAATTTATTTAAAATATTACTAATTTTTTAAAATATTATATTTAAAGAAATATTCAGACGTAGGGCTCCTCAGCGCATGTCAGAGTTAAATAAAAAAAACAAATTAACTCATTGAGTGCTTGGACGCGCCCAAATGCTTAATGCTTAACGAACAAAGCGCTTAATGAGCACCAACTGGCGCTCATAAAGGTCGCCTAACATTCAATTTATAAATGTAGCTATTCATTTATATAAATGTATTCATTCTAAATTAATAATCTGTTTGCATTCATATAATATGTAAATGAGTAATTAAATATTTTCACTTCACGTAATGTTTAGTGTAACATTGACAGCATGTTCAAGAAATTCACTAATCAATAAAGCCACGACTAATACGCGTGATAAAATCATAATTGTAGCTATGTGACTATGTGTATCTATCTCAAGCTCGCTTGGGAGGATGGGTGCTCGCTCCTCTGAAATAGCAAGAAAATCATTAAGGCGGGTTACAAAGTATTGCCATAAGTATTTAAGTTAATAATACTTAGAATAAAATCCTCTTACACATCAATGGGCTCTTTTACTTTTAGAGATTAATGCGGATTGTTTTTTATTTTATCAAAAATAAAGGTTTTACATTTGAAGAATTTTAACGGTAAAGGATTTTAATATAAAAAATATTTATTTTCAAAAGTACTAGTTATGTCGTATATTTTTAAATATTACCAATTTTACATTGAAGATAATGATGGCACAAAGGTTGGCAGTGAACAGTTCTCTCATCGCCTCCCGAGCGATTTCATCTCCATGGCTTGGGAATCTCGGATGACTTGTTTTCGCTTCTGATTGGAATTCGCAGAGCATTTTCTCAGTTTCCTGATGCTCAATTGGTTGAAACTGGTGCTCACCACTGCTGCTCCCTAGCAGATTGTGTCTTCACCCATTGAAATCCAAGCCATCTGTTGTTCCTGCAAATCACCACCAACGCCCTTGATGTTGCCACTACATAAATCTCTGCCGCCGCTGTCCATGCTACTGCTGCTGCTCACTGTCGACCTTGCTGCTGCTAGCAAAAGATTTCTTGTTTTTTCAGCCGGTCCAAAACCTCCTTCTTTGCTATGGTTGTAGCTATCGTGCTCGCCTCTATTCTTGTTGTGCCAATACTTGATTTGTTTTCCCCTATTGCTCCTGTTGCCTCTGTCACTGCAACCGCCGTCTCCAATCTGCCCATTATAGAAGAGATTTTTGGCTACAACCCATTGGCTCCAATGGTCTTGCAACTAGTTTTCATGGAAAGAGTTGGGATGCAAATATTGAATTGTTTGGAGCAATCTAATATGGAAGTAAATTATTCTGGGAAACTTATTCGTGACCTGCTATTCTTGTTCTGCTTCGCAACCTGCTCTTCATCTGTTCTCATGCTGCTGTTGCTGGCTGCTCGTACGTTGTTCATCCCTATCCAATATGATGATTCTTACAACTTTTGATTTCATTCTTCTTCTTTTGGTTACTAGATCGACGATGAAGGGCAACAGAGTAGCATCGGTGAGCAACAGGCGAGGCGAGTAACAGGCGATGGTGAGCGAGCCACTGGACACGGAGACTAGGGCAAACAACGATTCATATGATAAAATTGTAAATACTTTTGAAAAACTGATATAATTGAAAACGATAAAAAATGGGTAAATATTTTTGATAATATTTTTAAAAAACCAACATTGTTTGTAATTTCCACAAAAAATTATTACGAGAAAAAAAAGAGAGAAGACGCATGGGCCCATGCATGCACAAATTCGCGCACAGCGAATTCGAGAAATTCTTGCATGAATTCAAAATATATATATATAATTTGAAAAAAATTTAGCCATTGGGCAAAAAAAAGTCAAAAACCCTAAATCGAAAGTCCTAATCATTTAGTCGTCCAAAGCAAACAAAAATGAAAGTTTTCCTGATTAGAAAGGCGAAAAATGACGAATCTGGCCCTCAGAGACTATATAAATTCCCTTACCCTAACCATTTCATTCATCCGAGAACAATAGTTGAAATTCCTCTTGCTCTCTTTTTGCCTCCTTAGTACCCTCAGTCCCTTTTTCTTTTCTTGAGCTATGTAGTAGCAACGAAGTGCTACAAAGATTTAGGAAGCGATCTTGAAGTGAATTTCTTTTCCTTTCTTTTAATTTATTATTTTGATTTAATAATGCTTGCTTGTTTATTTAGTTTTATGCAATTCAATTATTAAATTGCTTATGACCAAGAGAGCTTTGTAGTTGCGTCTTGTACGATCTTCTACATCAGAAATCAAAAGTCAATATGAATGTTATACTGTTAGAGTTATTATTTATCATACATCAGTATACTATTTATGACCAAGAGAGTATGCTTTGTAGTTACGTTTTGTACAATCTTCTACATTAGAAATCGAAAGTCAATGTTAGTATTTAAAAACTATTGAAATGTTTATTTATTATGTTCTTGCACACAAAAATAAGATTAAATAATGATTTCAACCATGTACCAGCACGGGGACAGATGTTCTCTGTGTGTGTTACTGGCCTTTTGACTGGCTGTCAGGTTTGGCACCAGAGTGGACTGAGTTTCATGAGTGATCCCACTCCACAAAAAAGGGTTTGAGTTTTAGAATTGATCTCTCTCCCTAGATCTAGAACACAGAGGTTAATCCATTTCGGTCTAAATTACAACTGAAATAATATATTGTTTGAATTGATTAAATCCTTGAAAGTGTTTGACATGCTTGTATTATTTGGTTGTAATAATGAATTAAATAGATAGAATGATTCACTGGACTTTTTAGCTCACCCCCCTATTTTTCACATTTTAGGAATTTAATTATTTAGCCTACATAGAAGGTTATTAGGAATTCTTTTATTGTAGGGCATGTGGGCCCAAGCTAAATTATTTATTTCAGTTTTAAATTTATTTTTCACTGTAATAGATCGTGTACTTAGAATTTTAGAATAAATAAATAAAAGATTTTATTTATGAAGCTATGAAATATTTTTGTACATAGACTTATATGCACATGAAATCTTTTAGAAGGAAAAATAATGTAGCACGAGCCCGTTTCCCGGGTAGCCCAAGATTATTGATTGAAGAAAATTAGACCGTCAGATGACGTGGATGATGGGGCTCGGAAGGCAGGTGTTACAAAACCCCTTTATCACCTCGAGTAAATTGACCATTCCAAGCAACTGGACAATTCCTCTAAGGCCAGTGCATGTAATCTATGCTTCCAAGTATACCTGGGAAGCCATGACATTCTGAATGCAATTGCAGCAGATGTTGAACGTCATCAACATTTGGTCTTCTAAGATATATATGACCAAAGATATCAACAATACCTCGACAAAACTTGAATAAACACGCAAACACAGTGTTTTTCACCAATTTTTATGCACTCATTAAAATGGTCTGCTGGTGCCCCATAAACTAATTATCGTATAGCAACAGTGCACTTCTGAAGTGGGGTAATGCCTCGTCTATCGACTGCATCGTACCTTAATTGAAAATATGCTAAATGATTTTCAAGGGCATGTACAATACGCAAGAACAATGCCTTGTTCATTCAAAATCTTCGACGAAACGTAGTTGCAGAATAAAGTGGTTCATCAGCAAAATAATCTTTAATAAGACGTTCATGCGCTACTTCTCGCTCCCGACAAAAATGCGTTCGTGATCTTGGACTGCTGGGCACTGCTTTATTCTCAAGTTCTCTCTGCCACTCCCGTAGGAACAAACATATTTTCTTATCTTCACTATCGTCCAAATGCTCATCTATTATAAATTGTCTAAATTTTTCTAGCACGATAGAATTCATAAGTGATTGTATCTCTTATTGCACCAACTTAATTGATTGAGAAGTATAACTACAACTATCACCAATTTATAGAAATTTCATTTCTAACGGCTAGTTTCTAACGTCATCTGACGGTT
>JAJIYU010004942.1:0-23240 GCA_030144865.1 Tinospora cordifolia
TTGCTTTATGTCTAGGGTTTATTTATGTTGCATAATATTCATTCATCATATAAAGAATGCATTTTTGCATCTCTTTATCTATTTAAAAGTGTGCACA
The DNA here is from genome assembly GCA_030144865.1 of Tinospora cordifolia. Lineage (NCBI taxonomy): Eukaryota > Viridiplantae > Streptophyta > Magnoliopsida > Ranunculales > Menispermaceae > Tinospora > Tinospora cordifolia. Next base: position 98 of record JAJIYU010004942.1, read on the forward strand.
TAAAGTAAGCAACACCCACTTACTTCCTACTATAGTCATACCATGAGGCAGGTCAGCTAGATCCTAAGTATGAGTAGTTTTATAGCCGGGAGTTCTTCAGCCATAGCTTGTTGTCATAATGAGTCAGATTTTGCCTCGCGATAGGTGGTTGGCTCATACGAAGTGGCAAGAGACATAAATAATCTATGTTCCTAGAATTGCAGATGGCGAGATATGCATAGTCTTTGTTCAATAGGATCATAACAACAGTAGCACTTATGTTCAATGTCATAACCGAGAAAGCAACAAAGACATGAACAAGGTTCTAACTTGGAACGATCATGTCGGGGTAGTAAGACAAAACATGCATGATCAAATGTTTTTAACAAAATATAATCAAGTGTTTTTCTATATGATTTTGCGTATGGAGTTTGACTAGATATAGTAGAGGATGAGATACAATTAATAGTGTAGATGGCAATGAGTGCAGCTTTCCCCAAAAAAATTTCAAATAATTGAGCAAAAAGGAGAAGAGATTGAATAGTATCCAGAATGTGTCGATGTTTTCATTCAGCACAACCATTTTGCTAAACAACCAAGTATATCTAGAAAAATCGTCAATAAGGATCACATAATATCGAGATCCACCTTTAGTAGGTATGGGAGCAGGGCCCCAGATATCAGAGTGGATGAGATCAAAAGGAGCTGATGAAACAGAGTCAATTTTATTTAATGGTAAGGCGTTTTGCTTGCTCAGTTGACAATGAATGCAATTAAATTTTTAAAAATTGACTTGGCCTAAACAACCAGCGGAAGCTAAAGTTTTAATTTGAGACAAATATGCATGTCCTAGGCGAGAATTCTAGAAACAGATGCAACAATAAAAGGAGTAGAGAAATGTAAAACCTGAAATTCGAGTAAAAAAAATTTACTGCTCAAAAATACGATAATGTAGCATGTACTATTTTGTCGGCAGACAAAAATACTTTCAGCGGGCACTATAGCTAACGCACTGTTTACTACTGTGCATTTTTATCATTTTGTGCCAAAGAAAATCTATATAACCCCCCACCCATTCTGAAAAAAAAAAATTTCTTTGCTTACTCTATTTTCTTCTCTTGTTCTTTGGCTGTTCTAGACAGCAAAATAGTAGTGGGAAGGGAAAAACCCTAGTTTTTATTTAGCAGTAGTGAAGATCTACTTCTAGGCACCTCTTTTGAAGCAACCGGAGGGCTTTACAAATCAAAGTAGATATAATAACTCTGTCTAAGTCTCTATTTAAGATTGAAGATGTTTTTATCCATTTTAGTACGTATTATTGTTCACGTATACGTTGCCTGCTGTTCACAAGTACAACACTGTTCACAAGTACGACACTATTCACAAGGTACTGTTTACGATTACTATTTACTGTTCACAGATACGTACTGTTCATATATACAGTAATGTTCATATATACGGTACTGTACATATATACGGTATTATACATACGTACTGTTCATGAACGATTATTAAATCATAATTTAAAAACGTAGATCCTGAAGACTGATAGTTGAAGACTCCAAATAAGTTGGAATAACAACGTAAGGGTTCAAGAAAGTCTACAATTAAGGTAAAAGTGATTACCTTACTCCCTAGTATTATTTGAATTTTAATGCTAAATATGTGATGTTTACATTGTTTGAATGCCTAAAAATATGTTAGGATGTTGATTAAATGATTTGTTAATGACATGTATATATGAATGCTAGATTAACATAAGATATATGTCCATGTTCGGTGTTTACATGCTTTTATGTTTCTATGAAATGATTGTTGTCGTATTTATGTTTTAGGAAATTATCAACATGATTACGTTATTGTACAATGATGTTTTATACATAATGAAATGTTTATTGATACACAAGCAAAGATAAATTTAGAGTTGAACCACATATCGTCACAATGGTCCATGGGGGATCATTGTGGGTTTTCTTACGATAAGGAATGATGGGTTTGCCCCTAGTTCCCGATGATAAAACTATGGGTGTGACCCTAGTTCTTTGGTGATGGAGCGATGGGTATGACCCTTGTTCCTGGGTTGGGTGATGGGTGTGCCCTTATCTTATTGGAATCTAACATATAGTGCAGTTTCCTCGTCTTTTTTGATATGATGATGATAAGAGAACACCAGGGTTAGCCCCTTCGGTCTAATTAACGACTATTGATAACTAAATATTTAAAACACCTAATGAATGATAAGTATTTGCATGTTCAGTGTTTGATTTAAATAATGTTATTGATGTACTGTATATGATCCACTAAGCTCTTGAGCTCACCCCACTCACTCTTTTTCAAGTAACTATTGAAGACGTTGCTTCTAGCAAATGAATATAAATCAGTGGTAGTGTGTCTCACAGTATGAGGATATTAGAAAATGAACTTTATTTGTTATTTTCAATTGTAGGGCATGTGACCCACCATATTAAATCCTGTCAAATGTCGGTCATTAGGCCAAACAGTATTTGTTTTATCAAAAGTTGACTATGGGGCCCACAAAATTGTTCGTAACTTTGATCATAAATTAATGTCTTTCAGTTATTGTGTGATCCCAAGGTTATTGCTATTTTGTTTCGATGTAAGTGTATTTATACTTTATTTTATATTTTGGGATATGGTCTGGTGCAACTAACAAATGTGATAGTTGACGTAAAGAAAAAGTAATATCTCGATTCTCGAATAGAAAGCAATAGTGACTGCACACGAGCGAAATTATATCTCAAGCTACGAAACAAACACGTCGCCTATGACGTATGTGACAAATTCGGGAGCTGAGGTGTTACAAGAAAGGTACATGTAGAGAAGTAAACTCAAAAAGAAGACCAATTTGACATCCGATCCCAATTAGCTGCCCGTCCGCCAATCCTGCATGTCACATCATTTATTAGAAAAGATTAAAATAAAACCATTTTCGACAAGTTGGCCAATAAAAAGAAGGTTAAGGGATAATTTAGGAAGAACAAGTGTGTTCAAAAGATAGGGATTGGGTATTCGAGATAATACCAGTGTGACTAACAGACATACATGATCCATCCCAGTATAGATAGCACAAATAGGTGGCATGTCATTACTATACGAAACTAAAGAAATATCGGAGGTTATGTGATTGCAACAAGTAGAGTTAATAAACCAATGAGAGGTATTACCTGATTGAACTGGAAGAGTAGTGAGAGCTTTGGATAGAACTTGTTGTACAAGGGTTTCGAGATCAATTGTAGTAAGAGACAAAGTGAGTGCCTTAGATGTGTTTGGTGTTGTAGAGATAGTAGAAGCAACAGTGCTACTAGAGTTAATTATTTTAGTCGAATCGTCTCTTGATCGCCGATATTCAGAACCCCGATATCCAAAATAGCCACATTTATACCATTGCCCAATAAATTTGGTCTTGCCTTTTTCTGGTACTTTTGAAATAACAGCAGAAATATTTTGTTCAGAAACTAATGACGGAGTAGAAGTTACCAAAACCTGATTAGAGGCCATGTTAAGTTTAATAAGACGTGTTTCTTCCGAAATTATTTTGGTAAGTACAGTCCCAAGTGTTGGAAGCAGAGTTCGATGAAGAAGAGAAGCATGCGCATGTTCAAAATCATCTCGTATACCCATCATGAATTGAATAAATTGATGAGGATCTCGATATGACTGAAAGGCTTTAGCAACGGCGGGATGCGTGATGTCTAGATTAGCTTTAGATAATTGATTTGCAAGTGATAGTTTAAAATTGATTGTCTGATGCTTGTCGTAAGTATTGTAAACGAGATTCCAACTGATATTGAAATGCCAAATTGCTCAAGCAATTATATCGGTTAGCCAAAAAATTCCACGCAAGTTGTGCATTACAGAATTTTGGCAAGAGGATCTGAATAGATTGCACAAAAATATTGATTAACCGGGATAAAATCTTACAATGAGTACTAGCTCAATCCTTGTACTGTTCTTCGAACTTAGCATCAGTTTTATTGGTACCTTGTGTAGCTCTGGCTTTTCTCCTATGACGTAACGCCACATTCGACGACTTGTGAGAAATATGGACGTCTATTGTGTCCAAATATTATAATTTGTCCCATCTAAAGTGATGTCAATGGGACGAATAATATCATTGGGTGAAGTCATTATATATATATGTTTGATGTAGAGAAAACGTAACAAGAACACCATGTAGCACACCAACCGAAAAGAAGATCTCCTCTACCAAGCAGCACACCACGATCTCACAGATCACCATGAACAGTGTGAACACCACGAACAATGTCAAGAAGAGGGTGTGCAGCAGCAGCAATGGGGCGATTAAAGCGTGGCAACAATGTGCAGCATGAACATATATAATATGATGAAATTGGATTGGATATAGAGAGGGGATAAGATAACATGTATAAAATAAAACAATACTATGAGTTTAGTAAGTATTGTTTTATCCTACAACAGTGAGATAAATTGTGGGTCCACAATTAATTTAATTTTAATCTTATCTTGTCATAGTCAAACATAGGAGTCAAACATAGGATTGAACTATTTCATGTTTATATGTCAAATAGCTCTGTAATTCTATAAATAGGAAGAGAGTAGATATATGTTTATAATTTATTAAATAATCATATGATAATAAAATAGCTAGTAATGATATTTACAAATAAAAATTAAAGTACGCATGCACACACCATATTGACACAATCAATGACTCTCAATTAAATAATGTCATCAAACATATTTAACTGAAATATTGACTCGGACTCCTAAACCACAAAAAAATAAATTAATTTGTAAGCAAGTCATGCTACCTTTATCTATTAATTTGTGGATATCTTGATGACTTAAAAAATAATTGGCATGTTTGATGATTGTGTGGCATATTTCTAAGCTTAATACATCATATATGATCTCATAGACTTTGCATGACCAACAAAAGAAACATATTTAAAAATTGACATGTCTTTTGTATGAACAATAGTAAAAATTTTTCTTACAACACGTATTTTTGAACATGTATTCCGTATATTTTTTAAAAAATTCTAATGGAAATACATGAATTTTTCCAAAATTTTCTCTAGTTTTGCCCATTTAATTGAAATTTCGGATTAATGAGAAATAATTTTTTGGAAAGGGAATATGGTGATTATTGAGGACAATATGATTTTTTTGAGAAAATATGATTTTTAGGTTAATTATATGAATTTTTGGAAGGAATAATGAAATTTTAAGCAATTAATTGATTTTTTAAAGAAAAATAAAAATTTTAGGGTAAATTAAATAATTTTTAGAAAATAAAGGTATGAGTTATAAAAATTGATGAAATACCTAAGTAATGAATAATATTATTGTAATGAAAAAAGTAAAGAAAAAAATGAAGAATTTTAGGTATATATATGTGTGTGTATGTGTATATATGTATATGAGAAAAAACAAAAAAAATAAAAAATAAAAAATAAAAGAAAGGAGGCCACCTGGGCAGCCCAGGCGCATGGGGCTGGACTGCTTAGGCCCATGTGGGCTGGGCTGGGCGCACGACCCAGCCCTCTTCTCTCCTCTCCCTTTCTTCTTCCTTTCTCCACCTACCAGCCTGATTTTCAGCTGCAAAACTATCATTTTTTCCATGGTATTTGCCCCTTGTTTTGGCCATTGATGCAACCACCAACTACTTGCTATATTCTCAACATATTGGACACTGAGACAAGCAAAAAAGGATGACCACGTGTTGCTTCAACTGTTGCAAAATCTTCTTCAAACAACCCATATATACCATTGCTGCAGAAATAGTTTGAGCATGCCAACTTCCATCCCCCACAACTCCCTCATCCGAGCTCCATTTTCAGTGATCTTGGAGTCCTTGGAAAGCTCTCAGTGCCCTCGAATTCATCACAGATGAACCCACGAAAATCAGACCAGTGAGTTCGTCCAATCTTGCGAGGCCGATATCTTATTCATCCGAAGCCCGATCTTGAGGTATCATAGCTTACAATGTCTACTTTAACTTTTGTTTTATGATAAATAGCCAATGAGCACTTGAAGCACATCAAAAATGGCGTCGAAGTAGGCTATCGGACATGCATGATCTGATACTTAGATTTTTTTGGAAAATCTGCAATAATACTATGATTTTGTGCTCTCTTTTAGGATTTTTAAAAATAACTAGACATGTCCGATTTAGTTGAAATTTTGAACGTATGATTATGAGACAATTAGGAATGTTATGTAAAATTTTGGTCTCAAACCAGTAAGCCTAAGGTGGTCAAGTAAATGGAACTTTGGCTGTCTATCACATACAACCTCGGAAACCAAAAGTTCCTGATATTACCCTTGAAAAACATATCAAACAAAGTCTAAAATTCACGAATAAAATTTTGGTAACACTTTAGACAGTTTGGATTATAACTGGAAAATATTGTGCAAATCCGACATACGGATTGATAGCAGGAAAATCGTGAATCCTGCTGCGCAGGTAGAATAAAGAGCACCAGATAGGAACATCTCTGTGATTCCACTCAAAAACCATGGTAAATGAGATCAAAAAACTGAAACCAAAATTCTGGGAAACATTTAAATGATATAGATTAAATTGAAAATTTTCACACAAATCCAATGGTTGGATTGATCACAGAAAATTCAGAAACTTCACTCTATAGATAGAAAAGAAAATCCAGAATTGGAGGTTCCTGTTATTTTAGTTGGAAAACATGTCAAATGAAGTCTAAAAATAGAAACATAAAATTTTGGTGAATATTTGAAGTGTCTGAATCAAATCTGAAAAGTTTTGCATAAATCCAACGATTGGATTGACCGCAGAAAAATTGACAAATTTACTGCGCAAATTGAATAAAAAAGGGCTTAAAATTGATTAAGTGTTGAAAATTGAAAATTTTGAGCCAATTGACTTGATTTTGACCAATTTTGAATAGGTTGACCGAGTTTGACTAAGTTTGACCTGTTGACTAGGTTTGAATGATTCGAATTCAAATTGTCTAAAACCGATTAGGAATAGTATAATCGAAATTAAGCAATATTTCATGAGGAACTGAAATTGGGTTTAACATAATGCAGACTTGAGCATAGATCGAAAAACTAGGCCTAGTGTCGAGGGGACATCAATGCGCGAGACTCGAGGTGAGTAGTTTAATTTAGTTATTATATTAACTGTATTCCTTGCATGGACAATAATTGAAATTGTCATCGACTGAATGGTTTCTCGTGTTGAGTTACAATGATTGATTTGAAATATTTGTAGTTGTACACTGATAGGGAGACCATAGGCTCAAAGTCCGAACCTAGGGTCAGGGTACACGATGTGATTAGATCAGGCTCGAGGTCCGAACGTCGGGTTCAGGGCATATGATCAGTGTGTTTAGCCTTAGACCCGCTCGAACACGGCACTTGAAGACCGAGCACAGGGTTAGGGTGTTCGATGAATGCGTCTAACCCTTGACCGGCTTGAGTGGCCGGTACGCCTGACTTATGACCTGCTCGAGCGATGACTATAGGGTTGTATTTGATGATTTGAACCCTAGTCTTGATATAGTTTTGAGCTGCATGTATTTAAACTATTCTTCTTCAAACTATTACACTATTTATAACTGCTTTTATAACATACCATGATTCTTGAAAAATTATTTAACCGTTACTATTCATGCATACATGCACTATTTTTGGATGCTGGTTCAGTAATATACTAGTTTTACTACTCATTGAGCCCACGTTGACTTTTAGGCTCACTACTCTACTAACATTTCAGGTTCCTCAGCGACCAATAGAGGGCAAGGCGTGGCAATAGCTTAGTCCCTGAGTGGTCCTCTGTTTCTTTTTGTTTCTATCTGTGGTTGGTCATATTTTGTATGTCTGTAATGGTTTAATGGTCAAACTATACTTTTAAAACATGATAATATGTAATATTTTGTTGCTTTCACACCTTATAGTGTGAATGTTTAAATTACTCTGATATCATTTGTCGTAGAAATTGGATTGTAAGGGCTTAACAGTGATTGGGCGAACTCGACTCGATAAGTGAGTTCGTTGAGCCACTGTGTCGATCGGGCCGTCTTTCAGCCTAGGGAAGGGGTCCTGGCATATCCTAAACAATATAGCTATAATGACCCTCAAATTTGAAAAATGTATATACTAAAGTTTTTCATTTATTTTGTTCAAATATATATGGTTAGAAGTTTGAACAAAAAATAACTCAACTACCATGGTACCCAAGGCAAACTGTTAGGGTGACTATAATACTGTAATAGCCAAGCATTGGCTACCATGATAGTCCATCTAAATTATGGATAGACATGAATTTTTTCGACAACCAAGATCGTGAGTCATCAACTTTGGCAAGTAGAAGGTCTTTGAACCTTTTGAATCGAGGGATTGAAGTGGCAATCCACCATGCCTTAAATATATCTAAATCAAACAACTTTCTTTTTTGTCCTACAAACAAAAAACTAGCAATTATTCGTCTCTCTAAATTGGCATTTGAGAATGAGTTTTGAGTTTGAAATTCAAGGTTGTCTGAAACCAAATCGAAGAGGGTTTTAGATAGTGGTACATATAGTCCTTCCCATGAAAATTGAAAAGTGTTTTTTATTATCTTAACTAGTGTGTTGCATAAGAAAGTATATATGCCTTATTTTACACATGTATTCTTTTTTGTACAGTAGTTTTGAGTTAAGCTAAATGAACACAATTTACACCTCAATTTTTATTTATTTTCTTTGAAAATCAAAATATTTTTTTAAAAGAAAAAATAGTAAGGTACTTTTATTTGTCTTTAAAAATTCAATAAAATAAAATATTTACTATTTTTGCCAAAAATTAGTTTTAGAAACCAAATAAAATAAAAAATGAAAAACTAAAAAAAATATTCTTTATTACAAAGATAAATTCTTACTTTAATTTTTATACCTTCAAGATAAAAAAAACAACGAAATAAAATGAAATATTTATTTGAAATATAATTTTTATTTATTTTTTAAAAATAAAATACAAGTAGTGGAGTAATAAAATAATGATTATAAAAAAATGTGTTGAGTCAATTATAAAAGAATAAAATACTCATGATTTTAGAATTTAAGTGTTAAAAATTGGGGTTTGACACTTTTATATATTAAGAACAAATCCACATTTATTTGTAAACAAAGAGAATCGAACTCTTTACTTTTTAAGTAATGGAATATCTAGATGCACACTTTTAAATTTAATGGACATTTGTCATTTCTTCTTGTTACTTGAACTATATATGAAACAAATTAAGTCCATAATGATGAACTTCAAAAGATAATATAGTCTTATTTGTTCTATTGATTTTGTATTGTTTTGTTTTGTCTTTTTTTTTTTTTTTTTAAATTCTATTGGCACATCTGGGCTAATTAAGTTTTTTTTTACTTTTATACTTGCACTTACACGTTCATTTATAATCTATAGCTCTCTCGCTTTTTATTAGAACCAAAAAAAAAATTTAAAAATTAAAAAGGCCCACCATAGCTTATAACAAAAGTTTTGAAACTCTTGTAATTCATTCTATAAACATAATTTATTAATCAACATAAAAAATTGAATTAACCATAAACTTTATTAATTTCAAAATGAAGAAAATTATATAAGAATGACAATATATGAGGTCATGAAATCTCATCTTCAAACTTTTATTTTACACAACTTCAAATTGGAGCAGAACACATGCAATTGATCACACTGGTGATAACTTTCTCCTCATTATGCCTTGGATGTGAAATTGAAGTTGGAGCAAGTGATACGCTCAAACAAAAGCGAAGAGCTGAAACTCAGCTTAGATGTAGCAAGATCAATTTGCAAAAGATGATTCTCCAACTGATACCCTCCAAGAACAATGGAAGCGTCAGGTTTCAAACCACCATCCACAAATCCCAAACACATCACATCATTCTTAACCTGTACCATCGAATTTGCTCCATGAAAACTCCACACCACATTCTTGTTCTGCAACACCAAATTAACCATGGGCACAGTAGGGCCAACTAGCGTTCTAGCGATGTTGTTGGAACTAAAACAAGCTCCAAAAGGCGCCACAGCAGGCACCCTAGTAAGCTTCATGGCCTCAGCTTCCTTCACAAACACATCAAGGAAAGCCTTGTATATTGATGAATGCAACACGGTGTAAGGATCAACAGTGCTAATCATGGTTCCACCACGCCCAGAGCTACTATCGATGGTCAACAAAGTTTTGTTCAAGGGAACTACCTTGTCATTAATCTTAATGGATGTCACTCTAATGTAGTACTCATAAGAAGGGGTGCCAAGTGGTGCGGAAATAAGGCTTCTAGGGTTGGAAACTAATGGAGTACTGAAGGAAAGAAGGGCTGAGATATCAATATCAGGAAGCATCTTGTAAGGGCCGTTCCCGAATATAATAACTCCATTGGACGAGGTTGAAGAAGGTAAGCAAATTGCAAATTTTCTGGTGAAACTGAAAGTGGCAGAAAGTTGGGAAGGCATAGAGACCTTGCTGCGGCCCAAGGCAGCAATGCCGGTGGCACCAGAAGCCAATCTCCTCAACAAGAAAGTTGGGGCACAAGAGAAGAGGAAGCGAGGAACAGTAACACGAGGGCCCGGGTTTGAGCCATCAGTCGATTGCATAGACAGAATGTCTTCGCCAATGTCGCCACTTGTGGAAGTTAGAATGAAGGGGTTGTAAGGACTGACACCACAAGTGTTGTTATTGCAGCCTGGTCTTGGGGGTCCATAGCATTCACCGCACCCATTTGAACGAGCTAAAGAGCACTGGGCTGAGCGACAACGAGCAGGGCGATATGAAGAAGATACATAGCCTTTATCACAATCGACCCATAGGATATCACCACCGATATGGACAACAAGATTTACAGGGACTTGAGGGGTTCTCTGGTTGAAATGAGTAAGGTATTGGAGAGAGGAAGCGTCTTTGGAGACTGGAAGGAGAAGAGCTTTTGGTTTCAAAGAAGGTTGAGCTTCGGATGATGAAATGAGAAGGGAAAGAACAAGAACCAAGAAGATGGTAAAGTTATGAAAGTAAGCCATAGTTGTAGACGAATGTTGGTCTTCAAATGTAGGATGGAGGAACCAGGAGATCTATCTTCTTATATAGTTGGAAAAGAGGTGGACAGAACAATGAAATTTAGTTTATTCATAGAGGCTGCGCCGCTAAGCACATGGCCGTGCCTACGGCCACCAAAGAAAATAAAACTGTGACGGCCAGCTTTTGTTACAGTGAAGGGTCCATTGGATTGGAAAGACAGAATCACGAGGAGGATGCTTTATCTTATTTAGAATTAATAGTATTTAAAGCTGTGATTCGAATTATTCGTGGCATATCATATGGGTAGAAGGAGGTGTCAAATGCTGCAAAAGTTATTTGTATTTTCAAGAGGAACTTCGTAAAATAATGGTATAGAGTCTAATGGGGAGAAAGCAGTCGTGGTTGGCGTTCTGCGTGTGAGACCCATCCTAGGGTCACCTGTCTCACCATTAAGGATTGTTTTTTTTTTCGAATTTACTCATTTCTTCTGTTGATCTCTTTCTTTCCCTTTATTATTATTATTATTATTATTATTATTTTGTTTTTTAAAGCGGGCTGATCATGTTCTATTTGTTTAATTTTTCTCTTATTTCTGTAAAAGATAGCTTTAATTAATTTATTTTTTAACAATTAATCGACCAGTTGGTCAATATTGACCCATTGATGATGTCTCCGCGTACCTCCATTTAGTCAATTATTTTATCACTAAGCTACCTGGCTGAGGTCCCATAACGCGCATCTATCAGTTTCCGAATAATTAATGTTTTTAATAAAATTTGAATATAAGGATATTATGCCTGCAAATTCTATTCAACCGAGATTAGTATCTTCACAATTCTCCACGCTAATATAAACCATATTACAATAATTATTTTCCGGAATGCGTGTATTAGTTAAAATTTTTAATTCTATAGCCGAGAAGAGAGTAGATATATGTATTTATAATCTATCATATAAGGATGAGTACATGATCCTAAACTAGCTAATAAAACTACTTAAAAATAAAAATAAAAGTAATGGCAAGCCTTCTATGTAGTACTATTGACACAATCAATGACAAATTAATAATATCATCAAACATAATTGGCTGAAACATGGACACAAACTCCTAAATCACTACTATTATTTAAAAGATAACATCACTAAAATAAAATTAATTTGTTAACAAGCCCTGTGACCTTTATTTTTTAAGTTGCATCATAAATAATATATGAAAAATAAAAAGCACTGAGCTAATACCTAATGAATTATGTTAGTTCTTGAGTCACTAAAACCGTTAGTACTACATCAGTGAAATGAAGTGCAGCAAGGAAATAAAAAGATATTGCATAAAGGAAAACAACATAAAGAGATGTTCATGCAGTTCGGCCAACAAGCCTACATTTGTAGTGCCTTGCTCAGATAAAGAATAACATTATGAACAAATCGTACAGCTATTGCAACTGGACTAACATAATGATCGCAACACCGATGCCACGCTTTGCAATGCTTACAGCAAGTCCAACGCCCTGTAGGAACAATCGGAATAATAACTATTGCAATCGAACTAGCACGATAACCACAACACCGATGCTACACTTTGCAATATACACCACATCGTACAACTATTGTAACTAGACTAACACGATTACTGCAACATTGATGCCACAATTTGCAATACTTACAACAGGTTCAACACTCTGCAGCAACATTCTATGCACATGAACCACAACGAGCTCCTCTCTTTTAAAAGAACGCTATCAAACTCTACTAACAAACTACAGAGAGTACAACTCCTTCATGATCATTAAATAAAACAAGAATAAAGAATTCAGCTTTCAATACATTGGATCACTCTTGTATAAATACTATTTTCTTTGTAGCTCTGAGTGATGATGAAAGCCTTGAATGCCTCTGTATATATAGGCTTTAGTTAGAAGATTTTCTATAGCAAAAAAAAATTTGAACGTTTTTCTAGGAAGACTGTGCGATGTACTATATATGTTGCGTACTGTGAGCATAGTCAACAGGATGACAGATTTTCAAAAATCAGTTTCTTTCCAAGAGCAGCACCAACCTATTGTGCCTTTCTTTTTTCTCTGAATACCAAGAAACTAAAATTTTTATTGAATGGAATGAATAACCTGTTAACTTCTAAAAATAAATTACCATGATTTTGAAATTCTCTCCTTGAAGAACACTTGCAGGTTTTCAATATAAATATTTTGGGAAGAAGCTGTTTATGAGCACAAAATATTGAAAGATATTGATTTCAGGAATTGCGAAAGGAAATATTTTGAAAACATTCTACACAGTTCAAATAGCCTTTTGAAAACATTCCTTTTTCTGAAACCAAGCAGAATATCATAATAATACGCAGCGAATACCAGTTTCTAAAACAGACATAGAAATCCAATATTCTATTTTTCAAAATACATAGTATTAAAAAATATTTTTGTTTCCAAAACTGATTTAGCATTTCAAGAACGGTTTCTATAAGTGAGACAAAATAACAGAATTTTGAGCATTAAAAAATTGAGAATATTTTCTTAAAGATACCAAAAACAGAAACATATCCAACTGTTATTATAGAATGTGCACTATTTCCATTTCCAAAACATTATGCAATACACCATATTCTAATCATGTTATCTTCAGTTTCTAAAATTTAATCCAACATTTTGTTATTCAATTTCTAAAAATTGAGAAGAGAATCAATGAAAATCTTGTTTTCAAAAGGTTCCAATATTCAGTTTTCCGAAAACCAAAATCTGTTGTTAGTGATTTCCATAATCATGAAGCACCATATAGTGAACGATAATTCCAAATTTTAAGATGTTGTAACAACTTTATGATATTTAGATTCTAAAATTCAATAATGGCATGCAATAAATTAGTTTCTAAAACAAATAGCAGCATACAATATTTTCAGAAAATAATACAATTGCAGCATTTAAGAAATGTAATATTCAGTTTTTCCTATAACAGTAATATTCTATTTTCTAGAGACATGAAATAAAACATTCCTAACAATATTATTTCTAGAATGTCAGCAGTATTTCTAGAATATATGAATGATAATTTAATAAAATATGTTAGCATCAAACATGTCAACTCATATTTGAAAATTGTCACGTCACATATGAAGTGACATTTTCCTAACAAATTATTATCATAATTTTAAGTTATTATTTAATATTAACAACTATATCAAGTCAATGAAAAATCTCAAATGAGTGTAATATATCATGCTACAAAAATTAATTTCTTTGAACATCATTGGTAACCATCCATTTCAGTTATAAACACATGGGCAAAATTACTTTATTTCATTGGAAGTTCTAGTGATTGAGTTATCATATACTTTGTAATTGTGACATACACCTTAGACCGTTCGAGACACCTTTGACTAAGCGATAACTTTTCAACATAAACGATTAATACATTATAGAAGCATGTAGTAGGACTTCCAAAGCAAGTATAAGTTGCATAAAACACATACATAATATACATAAAAAAAAAAAAAAAATTCTCATGTGTGTGTGTGTGTATATATATATATATATATATATATATCATGTTAAGGCCGTAAAGTCACGAAAAGACTATTGCAGATATCTTGATGACGTAACAACTGAGTTGGCATTATATCATATATGAGCTCATAAGCTTTATATACTATAACACATTCCTTTTTTATATTTTTTTAATCCTATTTATTTGGTTAAAGCAGTTGATAAGATTTCTTTAAAAAAATTTAATTGCAATGAAATGAAGTAGGAAAATTTACTTCTTTTTAAAATAATGCTTTTGAAACTTTTACCTTGAGTTAACGTAGAAAACACATGTTGTAGTGTCCTAAAGTCCAAGGGAGATGCTATTGTTTGTTTCCTTTCTTTCGTTTTTAATGATGTGGACCATTGGCATGAAGTTTCAATGAACAGTAATAATTAAAATCTCGCATATTTAGAGCAACAATGCTATGACAAGAAATTCATTTTCAAACATGTAATACCCCGATAATTCTTAAAAATTTTGGATTACATAATTGATTAAATAAATATTTGAATAATAAAATAAATAAAATTTATAAAATTAAGGAATAAGATGAAATATAATTTATGGCAAAGATTTAAAAGTCTTGATGTTAGAAAACTTCAAAATACCACGTAAGGACCTCAAATGTGATATTTGACTACTAGAGGTAAAATATAAATTTACCACCGCAAGGGCAAAAGGATCATTTTACATTAATAAAACATATTGATACTTTTAGCAGGGTTCTATGAAAAATTTCATCCATTTGTGTTGAAAACAAACTGATAAAGCTAAATAGTAATTCAACCACCTAAAGGTAAAATAGTCATTTTACACAAGACATGACATAGAAGTTATTAGCATTGAAACAAAGAAATTTTACATTTGACTACCCTAGGGCAAAAAAATAATTTTACTACCCTGAAGTAAAATAGTCAATACAATCCAAATATGACACATAGAAGTCCATGATGACAAACTCTGAGTGTTTTTACACATAGGTGATTTTGACCAATAGAAAGGTAAAACGATAAATTTATCGATAATTTTATCATCTTAAGATAAAATGATCATGTTGCCAAAACCATGACACATGTAACCTTGTGAGCATGATATGTAAATAATTTTTACACAATTGGCAAAATTAGCATATTGTCAAAATGACTCCCATGGCATATCTTAAGGATGCCACATTTCACATAAAAATAGTTCGATAAAAATTTAGTAAAATAATTATCCTTAAATTTTACATACATAGTGTCACATGTATTTTACATAAGTATGTAAATGGGCTAATAAAATTCAGCTAAATGTACATTAATTTGATCTTAATTTTTTACCAATAAAATGATGATAAGTGTCATCATATGTGATCAAAATTAATAATCTTGATGGTCACAAATGGATGGCCAAGATTTGTTCTCATGGTGCAATCCAAGATTCACATAAGAGATCAATCATATGTTGCCACCTTCCATGAAGATTTATTTACATGGGGAGACCCATTCTCCACATGATCATAAAGCGATTTCATATAAGAATTTTAAATTTAAAAAATCAAATTTAATTTGCTGAAAATTCAAATTTAATTGTAACAACGCATGTATGACCATTTTAGTAGATAAAACTTAATTAAATCAGATTAATTGAGAATTAACAACGGAAATTAAAGCGTGAGGATATAAGTTCTAAACCTGTCTCTTTCTTTTTGATATAGTTTCATATATTAGAATTAGTAGAATAGGATTAGAGTTAGGTTTTGAAATTTAGTTTGTATATTGTATAGATTATAATGCATTTTAGTTTTGATGTGCATGTAAAATTATACATAAAATAGGGGGAGTACGAATTATTATATATTGGGTGAAAATAATCAGCCGTAGGGCATAAATTGGACCCTCAAATCAGCCCCAAACATGGTTAAAAGTCATGTTATAGAATGATCATAGTATGCACTTATAAGCCACAACCTTAGTGGTGAAAAAGGAATAAAAAATAGTGCATATAATAACATTATCAATGCACTATAGCGTAATAGTGTGAAAATATGTATACGTATACATTAGGCATAGAAAAATTAGATTATTAGGTGGCTAAGAAATGGTTCTAAATAAGTGGCTAGAAATGCTCCTAAAAAAGGTTAAGTCAAATTCGCCTCGAAAATAAAAAAGAGCATTTTCGGAATCTAGTGTTGGAGTTGATAAAACATTGATATTTTAGGTTTGAAATTACATAGCGTTAAAACTAAATGCATGTTCTCATGTTGTATTGTACATATATATTATTTATAATTCTATTTGTGGGGGATTTTAAAGTTTGATTTAAATTTCATGTTGTATATGTATAATGTCTTGTAATTTCATAAATTAAATTATTCACTAAGCTTATTGTTTGCTTACTCTATTCTCTCTTATTTTTCCTAGGTTTTAATAGAAAAGGAAAAGAAAATGTGTTGGAGTAATAATAATTACTTTTGACTTTCTTGTGTACATATGACATTGTTGAGTACCACCCTGTAATTATTTTTATACATATACTTATTAGAAAAAACACCTTTTGAGACATTAAACTATAAGAAAATATCACATTAAGCCCCTAAATATTTTTTTGTCTAAATTGAGCCCCTAATTTATTCAGATTATAGACATTGAGCCCTTGTGGGACTTTTGTTAGCACTTATGGCAAAAAACAATTACAAGGCCTTGATAGGGAAGCTCAATTGGGCGTTGAGCATTGACGTGTTGTTGAGGTGGACATTATGTTGCAACATTAGAAGGGAATAAAGACTAAGAAAAAAGGCAGATTGATATTCTTTTGCTCTGATCAACATAAAACCATAATCATTCATTATGTAACATTGTTTCTATGCAAAATCTCCAATTGTTCGTCCGCATTTCATAATTTCCATGCTTATTTCATTGTTTATGTGCACTTCAATGCACTTGTGGGAACTTCTCATGAAAGCCTCATTAAATGTGTAGGTATCTTTGCTGCACCACTACTAATGCATCTCCACCTCTGACACCCTCATTGACATTTGCTATCGAATGTAATAAGAAGCACACATTGCCTTTCTTTTGAACGATGCCCTAAGTTGATTGTGCATCACAACATAATGAATAAGAGTTGGGGACGATGGGAAATAGGTTAAGGATGATGATGTGTACAACTAAGGAAGACATATTAGTCCATTTACTAACCTAAACATTATTGTTAATAGGCATCAAAAAAGGAATCAATGTTCATAATATGAATAAAATATTAGAGGCTTAATGCAGACCAAAAAATATTCAGGGGCTCAATGTGATATTCTTCTTTAATTTAAGGGCTCAAAATGTGTTTTTCCTACCTATTATCATCTAAATGAGTTATATGTTTAGCTTATCAATATTTTATGAATATTAATTGTGGTTTGTCAAGTGATTTTGATATGGTAATATATTGAGTTTTTAGTAGAGACACTGTTTATTTTTCTTTTTAGAAATGGTGATTTAATCATGATGGCTTGCATGGTTTCTAATATGTCAGTATATGACATGTTTGAAATTTTATAGCTATCGTGACATTATCTAAGAAGGGGTTGCGAGAAAATACATAATTTATGAACTTCTAAAGAAACCACATGGTATTTAAAAAGAGGAAAGAGAAATTACAAATTAAGGCAAAAGTTGAAAAGGAAAGACTTTGACCAAGAAATTTTGAGGGGACAAGCAAGGAACGATCCTTGTATGAAAGCATGAGATTTTTGTTTGAGAATTTTTAGTAAAATTAACTGGATGGATAGGGGTTTTATTTCATAGACATGAACACCCTCTCCTTAAACTATATGATTTTCAAACTCAAATCTTGAAGGACTAGGAAAATGGGTCAAGCTGAGTAGACCTAGGCAAGGGCAAGCACATGGACAAGGAACTACAAATTCAAAAATTGCTTATTGTTAGCACAGCCAAGAGGTTAAAACACTGGACCAACATAATGAAGAAACACCGAAGTCGAGCAAAACTCATGATCAAATGATAACTTTTTTATTTCTTTCGTGATTTCACCTACAAATTTGGGTATTGCAAATCCACCAATTTCTTAAAGAAGTAAGAACTTCTTATTAAGATTCTACAACAAAGGAAAGTTTCCTAAGGTAGTGCATCGACTATATTAGAAATTATGCCTCTTCAACAACTACAAATACCTCAACAATTATAAATCAATGCAAACCATTACTTTTGATTTTTATTGTATTCAATAAAGGAGTTTTATAGCAATAAAGAGGGTTTTTCTAGGTCTTTTAACCTCATATTCGGTGTTATTCTAGTTTTTGCTCACTTTTTCTTTTCTTTTTTTCATTGTTAGTTAATTTTTAAACCAACATTAGTCATGAAAGCAAGAGGATTTTATAATGTTGGTATTCTCAATACAATTCTTGGGTTGGCCACAAATCATAATTAATAATAAATATAAAAATTTTAATTTAATAATTTTTCTAGTAAAAACATTAAAATATAGTCAAGAATATTAAACAAAGGTTAACCTGATAAACTAAAAACATCCAAATCAAACAAGAACTATTTGGATTGATTTAAATTTAGGAAAAGATTTAGTTATATTAGGGTTTTTTTTCAAAATTTGAATTGGGTTATTTGAATTGGTTGCTAAAATGACAAGATATGTCCATAACAATAATTGAGAATTAGTCAGCCCAATTATTGCTGTATGGGCGTGCATGCACAAAAGATGAGGATAAAAAAAGTAAATTAAAATTAACATTTTTTAAATCTAATTAGAACAGTGAAGATGATTTATTCACAAAAATACAAAGATGAGCTAGGTGTACGCCCAAGTGGGTGCAATGCAAAAAGTACTATTTTTCTAAGTTTAAATCACATGTACATGAATATTATAACATTTTCTAAATCCAATCAGATCGGTAAAGCTGATTTATCAACAAAAACAACAAACATGAGCTAAATGTAGGCCCATGTGGATTTATTGCAAAAAGTATTATTCTGTCTAAATTAAAATCACTTGTACATAAGTATTAATAACAAACATTTCTCAATTGAAAATAAACTTTGATTCATATTTAAGAAACGATTTTGATCGGGAAGCTTTATGTTTGTCAAAAATAAATCATTTCTCAAATAAATAATAATAGTAATAATAATATTGTGATTGTTATAAAATGATTTAATCTTAAACTATATTGATAATAGTTTATTAGTTGTTTTTATCAAATTCCTTATTTAATCTATAATGTATATTGATGTGAACCAATGAAAAGATGGTATTTAAGTTGGTGTTTGATCACTAGTCTTATGCATAAATATAGAATGAATCAGACCACAAATAGAAAAAATAAAATAAAAAATTTAAAAAAAAAATGGTATGGCAAGTTTGGTAGAGTGAAATTTGATTAGATTGGACATGAATTGCTAAAGCACATAAAATTAATTTTATAATTGTTAAATTATATAATTATCAACCATAATAATTTGTTGGATTAACCAATCTCAAAGGATTCACCATGCACACCACACGATCATCAACATTTATTTCACAAAACAAATACGTATAATTATCTAATACAGTATTACAACATCATAAAACTGAGTGTTCTCTCAAGCTTTGGATGGGAAATTGAAGTTAGAGCAAGTGGTTCGCCTGAACAAGAGAGAAGAGCTAAAACCCAGCCTAGAAGCAGCAAGATCAAACTGCAGAAGATTATCCTCCAACTGATGCCCTCCAATAACAATTGAAGTAGTTGGATCCGACCCACCATCCACAAATGCCAAACACAGCACACCATCTCTCGCCTGCACCATTGAGTTAGCTCCAAAGATCCTCCATACCACACTCTTACTCTGCAAAACAAGATCAATTGTCGGCACCCCCGGCCCAACTCTAGTACTTGAAACTCCCTCAGAACTAAAACAGACCCCAAATGGCGCCACAGCAGCCACCCTCTTAATCTTCATAGCCTCAGCTGCCTTAACAAAAGCTTCCGTTACAGCTTTATATATCTCAGAATGCAACACTGTATAAGCATTAACAGTGCTAATCTTGGTTCCACCATTGCCACTCTTTTTGTCAATGGTCAACAAAGTTGTGTTTACATTAGGTACAAGCTTGTCATTAATCCTTATAGATTTCACCCCAATAAAATACTCGTAAGAAGGCTCTCCTAACGGCGCCGTTATGGTACTCACAGGATTGGTAATAAGCGGAGTGTAAATCAAAGAACTCGAGACATCAACCTTGGGAAGCAACACATAAGGCCCATCTCCGAAAAGCACAACTCCATTCGACGAAGAAGAAGGCAAGCAAAGTGCGAATTGTCTCTTGAAGCTAAAAGCGGAAGCGAGCTGCGAAGGCAATGCAATTCGGGTGCGTCCCAGGCCGGCGATCCCGGTGGCGCCACTAGCGAGTTTCGGCAACAAGATGTTTGAGCCGCAGGTGAAGATGAAGCGGGGAATTGTTACGTAACGGCCATCGGCGGATTGCAAAGACAAGACATCTTGTGCAATGTCGCCGGAAGTGGCTAGACGAAGGAAGGGGTTGTTGGGTATTAAACCACAGACGTTTTTGTTGCAGCCGGGACGAGGGGCTCCGGCGCAGTTACCACAGGCGCTGGCACGAGCGAGAGAGCATTGGGCGGAGCCACATCGAGGGGAGTAGTAGGAGGTTGAGGTGTAGTTTTGTTCGCAATTGACCCATAGGAAGTCACCGCCTAGGTGGAGGGAGAGCTTGATTGGAACGAGCGGAGTTCTTTGGCTGAGATGTGTTGTGTATTGGAGAGTTGATGGATCTTTGGAGATTCGGAGGAGAAGAGTTTTAGGCCGTGGAGAAGAGGGCTGAGCGTTTGATGAAAGTAGAAGATTCAGATATATGAAGGACAAGAACAGGAGGGAGAAGCGAAATATTGATGAAGCCATGTGAAGAAGAAGAGATGGATTTCCTGCATGATTGTAGCTAAATGGTCTCCCTTTTATAGACCGAAAATCAAAAGAAAGATAATGATTTGAAATAATAATAATAATAATTAGATTTTTTTTTATTTTTATTTTTTTCAAGATTATGATTTTGTTGACGGCGAGCCGCCGAGTCCATGGTCAATTGGTGCAAGCTGTCCACTTGTTGAATAAAGAATGCTCTTATCCAGATGGATGATGAGCTTGATTTGAATGAGCTTTTATTTATTTATTTATTTTTTCCCCTTGCTTTTCCCTTGAAACAATTAAGGCACTGTCTGGTTGTTTCAATTTGGAGACTAATAAAATGGTGATTATGGTTATAATTGTTTTTACAACTACTACATTCATAATAATTGAATAAATAGTGCATCTATTTATATATTCACTCTTAATTATATAAAAAATACAATTATAATTACTAATTATTTAGTGATATAGTTAAAAAGTAGAATAAATGGAGACTCGATCATTTCTACTCTTAACCAAGTCACTTTTCTTTAAGAAACTCCAATTTGCCCTCACCCCAGTCCCCAAAGCCCCTTCCTCTTCTTCTTCTTTCTTTTATTTTTATTTTTATTTTATTTTTTGTGTATTTAAATAAAGGGAAAAATCACAACCAGCAAGCTCAGATGTTTTGGGTTCATGGCTACTAAAATCAATCTCATATCATTTTAGGTCAATGCATATAATTCTAACCCATTCTCTCTTTATTTCTATAACACTCTGTATATTTAATTTAATACATAAATTATTTTAAATAAAAGTAGATGGGTAAAAATACATATATTAATATATATGGGGTGTTGGAATTTGATTTGTAAAAGGAATGATAAGGTGATTTTGAGAGTTATTTAATAAATGAAATAATGGCAGTTTTATAATTTTGATAAGTTATTAAGGGCATTTTGGTAAATTGTTATATATATATATATATAAAGTAAGTGGAGACAGTGATATTTGCATTGCGCTTTATTTCCTTCTTTCCAGAACGCGGAAGAAAAAAAAAGCGAAGAAAGAAAAGAAAAAAAATAGGGAGAAATATGATTTTTCGTCAAATTCGTCGCGCAGGTAAGTTCTTTCTTCAAATTCTAATTACAAAAATGTTATATAAGTCAAGTATTACAATCATGTCGGTATAATTTTTAGTAAAATTAATGTTTTATAGTCGTACTCAAAAAGTGGATATTTTCCTACAATGAGTAGAACTCAACAAAAATTATACCAAAATACTCCTGGCGATAAGTAGATCTCATATAAGTGGTTAGATTTTGTTAGTTTATCCTGTAGATTTTAAAATAAATACCCAAAGTTTATAATCTTTGGATAGGCTTTTAGGTATGTTAAACCCAAATGAAACTCTGATTGAGACCTATAGAAATGTAGAGAATGAAAACACGAACCCATTGACACCAAAATTATGAAATTTGGATATCAATTGGAATTTTTGTGAACAATTGAGCAATGGGGATTTTTAAGAAAAATATATAAAAAATTATAGAAAATATGATTTAAAAGCTTATTTAAGTTATTTTCTGCCGTAAAAATATTTTAACTGAGCAGAAAATTAGTTTTACGATTATTAAGATTATTCGAGCCAATGCGCATCAATACGTGAGGTCTAATGTGCATGTAGGATTAA
>JAJIYU010004943.1:0-23209 GCA_030144865.1 Tinospora cordifolia
CTGCGTGTGTGTTGGTCAAAGTGGAATGATGATAACAAATGGTAGTAATGACTAGGAATTCACCCAAGAAATACGTGTCATATGCTGACAGCATGAGTAGATTTAGCAGCTTATGGTCCCCTGCATTTGTGTATACATTTATAAGTGAATGAACATGTATATTCATGTGAAAGTCACATTGTGACTTTTACCATTACTTAGACATATAGACAATAAATTCTTCATATAATTGATGTCATTTGACAGTGAATGCATATTGAATGTAAACATATTTGTTCCCAGTTTTTGCCAAAATGTAACAGAAGTTGCTGTTGCCTTAAATATTTTGATTAACTTATCATGCCCAGTGAAAAATTTCATTGTCAATACCAGATAAATTGGGCTTGCGATGTATTGTATTTACTTGATTCATAAACCCTTAAGTTCCATCTTGTGTTTATTTTTGTGATCCAACTTTTGGTATACACTATCAAACATTTTCCTCTTGTCAGTCTTCTGGAAGAAAAGAAGTGGTGAGGTACCTTTTGTGGATTAGGTTGAGCCGAGTGCGCAAAGCAACTGAGTTTTTTCAGCAGATGGAAAAGGATATCCGCATCAATTACCTGTTTACAAGGATTGTGAAACTTATTGCTGTCGAGCTGTATTACACACATACAGCTGCCTGCATCTTTTATTATCTAGCAACCACCTTGCCTCCATCACAAGAAGGTTATACATGGATAGGAAGCTTGAAAATGGGTGAATACAGTTATTCAAACTTCAGAGAGATTGATTTTGGAAAGCGCTATTTGACATCACTTTATTTTTCCATAGTTACAATGGCAACTGTTGGTAAGTTCTGACCTGCTCATTTTTTAATAAGTATTTTGATGGGAATAATTAATTAAATTGCTAAAATTTTATGACATTATTAGTCAACATCTTGAAAGAAACTTTATTTGATATCATTAATCATTTCCTTTTAGAATTAGAAATTAACATATTTGGGACATGATAGGAATAACCACAACTGAAAATAAAATGAGGCAAACTGAATAAGGTTGTTGGCTTCATACCATAAAGACCTTTAGATGCTCTAATTAGGAAGAGTGGCCCATTAACAATCCATAACAATGATGGTGTTAGAGAACAACTTAAAATAGTATGGACAAAAATAAGAAAGATAAAATTGATTGCAATTCAAATGTTGATTTAGCCTTTGATAGAGTGTAATTCCTGAAGTAGATTCATGTAGTTGGTCCCATATAGTTGAAAAAAGTCTTCTTTGAGTGGAGTTCAGAATTATCATATGCCAAAATCTCATGTCGATAAGCATGGAAAATCCTTTTTTTTTTTTTTTTTTTGAGGGAGACAAATGATGCCTTAAAACAAAAAAGCTAAAATTATTACTAGATCCCATTCTAGAGCCTTCCAAGAACATTGATTAGAGGAACTATGATGCAGAAATCAGGAGATGGCATTTTCCTTTCTAAACAAAATTGTTGATTCAAGGGCATGGCAACGTATTCTTGTGCTAAAAATTTAACTAATGACTATGTGGTATGATTGGCTCTTTTTTATTGTAAATTTATATTCTTCATACCATTTTTCTGGGTCTATCTAATATTGGTTTATAAATGATATTTTGTATATATTATAATCTCTAAGATACTTGATGAGTATTTTGTGATAAAAACATGTTTTCTGACCTTTATTCTTGAAATATGTAAACTACTTAATTCTACTAGTAAAAATATAAATGACTTCAATAAAAAAAACTTTTGTCATATATTTTGTTTGACAATGTGTTAAAGCGAAAAGCTGGTTCATCATAGATGATAAGTTTAAAATTGGAGCTGCTTCTCTTGCCTACCAAAATAGGGTGTGTTTATATGTATTGTTGTTTTTACATCTAAATTGCTTCTTGTGCTACAGGCTATGGTGATATACATGCGGTCAATATCAGGGAAATGATATTCATCATGATCTATGTTTCATTTGATATGATTCTTGGAGCATATCTGGTTGGTAACATGACCGCGCTAATTGTTAAAGGATCAAAAACAGAACGTTTTAGGGATAAAATGACAGATTTGATTAAATATATGAATAGAAACAAACTTGGAAAGGATGTCCGAGACCAGATCAAAGGCCATGTGCGCTTGAAATATGAAAGTAGCTACACCGAGGCTTCAGTTCTTGAAGATATTCCAGCCTCAATTCGTGCCAAGGTATGATATGATTCACAAACTATGTTTATCTGAAGTAGGTAGATGGCTGCATCATATTTTTGTTTCCATATGCCTCTACGTAATGATTTTTATGCATATTCATTTATATGGTTGTACAATAGTGAGAAGTATTTTTGGAAGAATGCAGTTTATGAGTTTGATCCATACACTTGTTATCTACATGGACATGGATTCTTTCTGGAAGATATAATTATGATTGCAATGTGCAGTCATATGGTTCACGAAATTGTGTATAAATATAACATTTATAACCCATCACAATGTTGTAAATGCACCTGTTAAGAGGTGTTGGGTGGAGACCAACTAGGAAGAAAAGAATGACTTATTATTCACTGTAGTAATAGAGGGAGAAAGACCTAAAATAACAAGGACAAAATAATTAATAACGATATAACTTCTTGTAATGTAAATGTCATTTAACCCTTGACAAAAGCGAGTAGATTCATGTTGTCCACCTCATGTCATCGGGAGCAAGATTTGCTGAGTTGAGTGCATTTGTTGGTATGTAAGAAAAGATTGTTGAAGAAATCAAAATGATCACCAACATTTTGTGACTGAAGAAATCAAGCATCCTGGAAAGTTGTGACTGCATGCCATTAATCTAGGAAGCTAATGTCTTTGCTACTTTTCTCGTTGGTTTGTGGTGTTGACAATGTAGTGACATTGATGGATACAACAGTTTTGAGATCATTGTGACAGAGGCTATGGTATGGATATGAGCATAATATGGAGGTAGGATCGACATCAAAAGCTGTTGGAATAACTTGCCACTATTATTTGGGTGTCAATCTTTCCAATGTCTTTTGTCCTTCCAAACAGTGGGACTAGATACAATTGTTTATCACAAGGGAGAAATTAGAGAGTATGAACCAACGAAAGAGTAGATGGACAAGTCCTATCAAAGTAATATATATATGCATCCCATCATACTTCAATGAATAATTTTATAAGACCCCAAATCGACTATGTCATGTTAATAAATAAATTGGAAAAGAAATGTGATTCAAAGATAAATAATTGATTTATCATCATAAGCAAAACTTAAAGTGAGCATATTTGAGAAAGGGTATGACTAGTTGCAATTGAAATTCAGAGATAAATTGAGGGAGAACTAATTTAGATGGTCTGCATACATAAAACATAGGCTTTCAGAAGTGTCAATTAGGGAGAGTAACCTAAAACTCATGTAATCATGGAGGTAGAGAAATGACTTGAAATGATATATGTAAAGATAATTGATAAAGATGTAGCTTCAATTTGATTATCGACACATCCCTTGATAGAGTAAAATGGAGGAAGTAGATTCATATGCCAACTCCACCAAGTTAGGTAAATGATTAGTTGAGTTGAATTAAGATTTGAAATTGATTTGGCTTGACGAAGCTTGTTGAAAACTACCATGATGAACTTTGACAACTTTCATTTTTATATGAATTGAATTTAGATACATTTTGTTTGCCAAAAGGTCCCAGAGTTACTTTACTTGGAACCCCAACCCTTGCAAAAGTGGAAGCTCGCATGCCAGACTGCCCTTTTTTTTTTTATTATTATTATTCTCCAGGCCTTTCCCATGCCATTTTCTAGGAGAAAATTTTTGTCCATCCAGTTGATTGCCTCCTTCATTGTTGGAAGCCAAGTGCATGCCTCTCTCTCTCTCCTTGCGTGTTATTTTGTATTCGTAAACAAGCATACATGAGCATTTATATTGTTCTTACCAATATACTGTATCTG
The DNA here is from genome assembly GCA_030144865.1 of Tinospora cordifolia. Lineage (NCBI taxonomy): Eukaryota > Viridiplantae > Streptophyta > Magnoliopsida > Ranunculales > Menispermaceae > Tinospora > Tinospora cordifolia. The sequence goes on from JAJIYU010004943.1 coordinate 3,963, forward strand.
ATTTGATCTATTTTATATTTTGTGCATAGATTTATGAATTCATGTCTGTATGATTCCAATATAAAAGGATGACTCAGTAAGTTTTCTTGTGGGAATAAGTCCAAGAAAAATCCAAACACCAAAATTAATTAGTTTAGTGACTCAACTCTCAAGACATGGTTGTCCTTAATCCTTACTAGCATCAACTAGCAAATTGAAGATGGCTTCTAGTCTATTTGTTAGAAATAATACTTTTGATTAGCAAATCATTAGAGTAAATGTTGGACACTTTGGTAATCTTGTGAATGTGTCAGAGGGAATTTGTGTTATGCTTTCAATATCAGATATATCCTACTTGTGTTCTTGCCATGAATTGTTGCTCAAATGCTGGCTAATTCAGCTTGTTAACTGTTCTGATATATTCTAACGGTTATTGAGATTATATTCTGAATGGTTTTGTCATTCCAACTCAGTTGTCTGTGTTCCTTTAGGAGTGAAATTATGCTTTGAGGTTTGCTTCATTCTCCTACTCTAAAATATATATTTTTTCAACTTTCATGATTAATTCATCTCACTTTTTAAAGAAGCACACTCTGGAAATAGGGGATGATCATGTCAACATGTCTTCTTCTCTTTATGTATGCCTTAATCTTGCTTATCTGTGTTATAATTGGTTGATCTTTCTTTACAGATTTCTCAAACACTGTATAAGCCATATATAGAAAAAGCTGCCCTATTCAAAGGATGCTCACCGGAACTTATAAATCAGATAGTAAGCACAAGCCCAGAAACTTTCAATGCTGGACCTTTTATTTCCGTCTTTGAAGTTTTCAGTTGTTGGTTGAACAAGTATTTATTCTATTTACAGGTTGAAATTAATTGAACAAGCATTTGCTTGGCATTTGACTATGATATTTGAGTTTCATATAGAAATTCTTATTCTACTCAATTCAACAAAGCCTTTTCTAGACTGTGGGATTAGCTACATGAATATGCTTTTTGTGATACATCTATCTTTGTTTGTAGCTCATATTAATATGATAATCTGGCTTTTTTGGTGATAAATCTATCGTATAGACATCAACACCGGCATGATTATTGAATGCTAGTTCACCATTTTATATTCTTTTTTTTTTTAAAGTAAGAAACAAGCTACATTGTCCAGTACCCTACACCAATTGAATGGTTTGGTCGTGACATCACGTTTCAGAGTAGATGTGTATAAATATACGTATATGCATTAACTATGATACATGTGTGTAATTAACTTTAGATATATGTATGCGTAGTCAATGCTTGTATGTATATTCATATGCATCTACTTTTGTTTAAATCAATTTAAGTGTTTAATTAAAATATGGGGCGTTACAGGTTTCCTTATATGATTTGGATACATCTCTCCCCTCCCACAATTATAGAAACATACACGCAGTTGTAAGAAATTGTACCAGCCTCAAATAGGCATGAATTTCTCTCATTCCAAAGACACCAAATCACTGCCAAAATTGCCACCTGCCAATGAGCCTTCCATTTTAGATCCACGTCTTCTATAAACAAGAAGACAAGGAACTGTGGATTAGAAAGAGCATCGGTCAGGAAGATAGGAAAATGTAATTTCCACCTTGACCATATTTCACTGGCATATCTACATTTTAGGAACAAACACATGAGAAGCTGTTTCTGAATTTTGTTTACATAAATAATAACGCAATGGTGACAACTTCAGCTAGGAAATTGTTTTTGAAGTATATCCTCCATATTGATTGGTCCATGATTGATTGGTCCATGTGCTACTACCCATGCCAAAAATTTTACTTTTGGTGGAACATGTGACTTCCATGAAGATTTGAAATGAACCAAAGGCTGGATATGAGGGGCATCACTTAATATATAATAGAATGAATTGGTAGAAAACTCACGGGAGGATTCTCTTTGCCACATTATTCAATCATTATCATTATGAAGGGTGCAATCAACTAGCAATGACCGTAAACTTCAAGCATCTGTCTCAGCCCTTGGAGGGAGTGAAGAGCCTAGATGGGAGTCCCATTTTAAAGGTATGGAAACAAGAGATGGAAATGCAAAGAAGGAAACATGGTGGTTATGACCAATAGAACGACATAAAGTCTGGTGAACATGGTTGCAAAAGCTTCATTTCCACACCACACATCTTTCCAAAAGGGTATCAAATCACCTTTACCCACCCGCAACCTTGTTAGTAGTGAATATGGTTGATACACAAAAATAGATAAACTTCCATAGGCTTCTTCTATATGTTGCATTTCTCATTACCCCAACATCTTTATGATTATCCGCCATCCCGTGCTTGCTTCTTATTACTCTACTCTGTAGTTGATTTTGTTCTCTTGGGAGTCTCCATGATCACTTTCTCACCCAAGACTTTATTCCTCCTCAAAATATTTCCAAATCCTTATCTCCCCATCTCCCTCCTCTGTGGCACTTGATTCCATCCTCCCTTCCCATAGAAACTCTCTCATCATTCTCTAGATCCTTTATGCTTCTCTTGTTGGAATCTTAAATATGGATAGGTAGTACATTGCTAATGCATCCAATAACAATTTAATTACAAGAAATATTCCCCCTTTTGATAGAAAAAACCGTTTCCATCCTTCCAACCTCCTTGCCATCATTGGTACTATAAGTTTCCAAAAAGATTGGAACTTGGTTTCTCGCCCATGGCATCTCCAAGTACTTTATAGGCCACCCTCCCTATGCACACCCAACCCCCTGCGTGATTCCCTCCAACCAATCCTCAAACATTGAGACTATTATAATGTGAGTCTTAGTCATATTAACTCTCATACTTGATTCCAACAAAATCTTTGACTATTTTGATGCATTCAATATGTTCTCCATTTTGCCCCTCTAGGAACAATTGTGTATCATCTGCAAATTGTAAATGAGTGCTCCACATCCTCCTTCCCTGGCACATATCCTCTAACTATGTTAACTTGTCTTCCTTTGACCATCATTCTTCCTGGCAAATCTGCAACCATTGTAAACAAGAAGGGAGACTTGGGATCAGCATGTGGCATCCCCCCATTCTCTCTTATTTTGCCCATAGATCTTCCATTGATATAAACAAAATATGAGCTGATGTTAGGAATCCTTGTATCCATTTCCTCGACCTTATCCGAAACCCTTCTTCATAAGAACAACGTCAAGAAACCTCCAATTGATCATAACGTAGGCCTTGTCAATATCAATCTCAACTACCACTCCTCTTTTACCCACCCTATATTCTTCCACCAATTCACTTGCCACCAGTACTACATCCGTAATTTGTCTTCCTTTTATAAATGCCATCTGATTTTCTGATATTGTTGCCTGCAATACACCTTTGAGCCTATTAGCTGACTTTTGCAATGTTTTTATACAGACTTGTCGTGAGTCTTATGGACCGGAAGTCTTGAACCTTTTACACTATAGGCTTTTTTGGAATAAGGCATATGTGTCTTAGAAGAAATCCTTTTTTGGGACCACTTTTCTTTATTAGATGCATTGGAAGTTTTTAAGGATTTCTCTTCCAAGTAAAACACCATTTTAGAAGTAATTTTGATCATCCATTTTCTTTTTTTCCTTGGATAACCCTGTGTGACTCAGGTTACTGCCAACTAATCCACCATAGCCTGACGCTTGTTAAACAAGAGATGCCCCAAGCCTATAAATCTTTTTGAAGGAGAATTCCAAGTTTCTTGGCCTTCTTAACTATGGAGTTTCAAACCCAGGATCATCAAAATGGAACTTGCTGGTTGAATCACTTTCTCATCCAAGTGTTGGGTACCATTTCTTGTCATTCTAATTTAAGACTTTTGGATTTATGGCAAAGCTGCAGATTTGAGCTTTGTGGCATTATTTACATCTACCATCTCTTAGTCCTATTGCTTTGCTTGCAGTTTTCTTTCTTTCTTTTTTTTTTTTTCTTTTTGCCTTTTTTTTTTTTTTTTAATTAAAGGTGCAGAATCCTAAACATTTATGATGCAGAACTTCCAAAAGGTTCTGAGAGTCACTGTAACCCAAACAGGGTTGTTTTAGTTGGTGTGATCCTCAGCTTATTGGCTAGATGCCTCACGTTCAAGTTCTTGGGTTTACCTAGGATGTTATTATTGTGGCTGGATTGTTGTTTACCTCAGGTTGAAGCACATGTAAGCTGGCCCCAAAACTCCCATGGTTAGAAAAAGAGAATCATTTCGTGTGTCCTTGTTTTCCAAGCTAAAGCTTAAAAAATAAGAAAAAATTTGTTGTGACCATTGAACAAGTGTTGCACATTTAGTGTGTGACCAGAAATGTCTTCCATCTTCATATTCATAGAATCCAACATCTGCAGCCATTAAGAAGAATGTCTTGTCAAGATTCCATGTCAAACTATTTTATGCCTTTCGTTTTCATCTTTTTATCGTTATTTGTGTTATTTGTGATTCTTGTAGTTTTGACTACAAAAGATGCCACTTGAACCATAAGATTTTTTGTTTATTTATGGAGCATGGTTTTGTTTTTCTCTAATCTACCAGGTAACTAGACTACATGAGGAATTCTTTCTCCCAGGAGAGCTGATTTTGGAACAAGGCAGTGCTGTAGATCAACTCTATTTTGTTTGTCAGGGTATGCTGGTATGTGGTGTTCCTTTATCATTTTTGTATATTTTTTTTTCTTGGACACCTTGGATTTGATGTTTTCAAATTTTGAAGGTTCAACGTGTTGAATGCTTGACAGACTAAGGTGTGAATGAATATAAGGAATAAACCACCACTAATAGACTTGTAAAATGCAATCCTTAGCATAAACTCCCTCATTAGTTGTTTCCATTAACTGTTTGTCCTTTCTGCTGCTTTAATACCAACACGTTTTACATTATTTGTTTGTTGTTATTTTGATTCTAGTATTCAGCTTTATTAGTGTCAGTGATGGATCTATTAAACAAAGATGTTATTGTGCACAGGAAGAAGTAGGCATAGGAGAAGATGGTTCAGAAGAGACTGTGTCAAGTCTTCCACCTAATAGCTCATTTGGCGAACTGTCAATCCTTTTCAATATCCCACAACCTTATACTGTTCAAGTTCTTGAATTGTGCAGGCTTCTGCGGATTGATAAGCAGTCATTTATGAATGTTTTAGACATTTACTATTGTGATGCACAGTTAATTTGGAGGAATCTTCTAGAGGTAATTTCCCATTCAAACCAAATTCCACATAATTTGGAGGCATTCCATTCAAACCAAATTCCACATAATGTTATTTCATGGTCGATTGCAGTAACTATGGACAGAAAAGTAGGATTTCCTTTTTGAGGTCGGAAATTACAATAGGAAAAAACATTTTAAAAATATTTAACCTAAGGAAGTCAAGTTGGGTGGATAATTTGCATTAGATTTTTAACTTCATATCAACTTGTAGGGAAAAGAATCGACTCAGATCAAACAACTAGAGTCTGATATCTCATTTCACATTGGAAAGCAAGAAGCTGAGTTGGCTTTTAGGGTAAACATTGCTGCTTACCAGGGCGATTTGTTCCGATTGAAGGATTTGATTCGAGGTGGAGCACATCCCAATAATCCAGATTATGATGGAAGGACACCTTTGGTATGGTTACATGCAAATATTCTAAATATCTTTTTCAATTAGTTTAGGGATATTATATTTTTTCCATCACATTATCAGGAAATATTGTTAGTCTTACAAAGCATTTAAAAGATCAAAATATTTGCTAGAACCATGATCTATAAGAAATCAGATCTTGAAATTACTTGGGTTGTAGTTTTTTCTGATAAAAGTTATTAGTGAAATTGGATTCTTTTGTTTCTTTTTTAATCTAAGGTTTCCTCGCTCAGCGACATGAACGAATAGATGTTCCAGCTTACACAAGAATATGTTTTGTTCCTTTTTTGTTCTCTCATCATGTTTCTACTGTAACATGTAAACTTAACAACATATTGAGTACACACTGATAAATTTATAAGTTACTGGAATTGGCTAAAGCTGGCAACTTGGTTTTTAGAAGATCTATTATTTGTCAAACAACTATTTGCTGTTTTAGTTGTATTAGTCCATTCAGAATTTGAGACTGTAATAGTATTTGAGTTAAAAGATCTATTTATTCTGAAATTGCTTTGTGAAAAAAAAAATGTATCTGTATGAAATGTTAATGTATTTTTCTAAATTGCTTGAAACCCCTACATGGAGAGATGAGATGGCTTTGTATAGCCTAGATGGTAAAGCCTGGAACAGTCATTTTCTTATACTATTTATATTCACTTGTTTTTATTTTTCCATACTCAACTCCAAAAAGAAGCCTTTTTCCTAATTAATGGCCTTATCTACATTAACCCAGTTCCTCTACTCTGTTATATCAAGTGCCAAATTGATAATTATGTCACGTTTTAGTAACATATATAAATTGTCTTCTCTTTTTAAAGATTAAGCTACGAGGGACTCAAAATAAATTTCCTTAGGTGCACAACCTCCAAACCACATCATGAAAAGAAAGGAAATAAAAGAAGAAAAGAAAAGACATGTCTTCTGTCCTTAAATAATCATATAAATATTAACTTGACTGCTCTAGATTTCTAAATTTCAAGAAATGATTTTATTTACAACTAGCATTTAACTGCTAGAAGATGGTGAGAAGGGTAAAGGTTACATTTTATTTGTTAAATTTATTGTTTTAGATTATTCTTAATGTCTAAAAACCTAAAATCTAGAATATTTTGCCCTATAAATTGTTACATGAAAATTGAAAATAAACTACTCAAGTGGTTTACATAGTTAATTGTTAAAGTAACACATGTAAAACTATAGTTTATTTCTTCATTTATTTAGTGCAATTTGCAACTTTTAAAACTTTTGTGATTTGTATGTTCGTTTAAGTACTTTATTTTTCTTTATGAGGCTTACACATTGTTGAGTTAGCCTTATAGAGTGGAGTAGAGTAAACAGATTAATGTAGCCAGCCCATGTAGTTGGAGAAAGGCTTAATTTAGTTGAGTTGAGAATACAAGCCTTACACATGCACACATCAAGTTCTATGCCTCACATTAACCACCTCAATTACAAGTTGCAAATTTTTATTTTCTTAGGTTGGATGTTGCTTAACTTTTCTAATAGACCATGCATCTATTTGTCCTCTCCCACTTTACAAGCTCTTCCAACAAAACAGTAATGCAATTAATATGATAGCAGTAGACATGGAAAGAAAAGTGTATTAAGTCAGAAAAATAAGGGGAGAGTGGAATCTTTATTGCTTAAGAATTCAGCAGAATAAAGAACAAGAAGATGCAGACAGTGATGATCTCTCAAGAGGACTCCCTCTTTCCAAACAATCAAGGTAGCAACAAAAAGAATCTGCTATCGTTCTCCCACATTCCCACTTTTAAGTACTTCCTAAGTAACCATTTTGATCACAATAATAACAAACCACATGCAGTCGCATTGTCATCATTAGAATCAGCTTTGCCACGTGCACGCGTTTTCTGATTTTGTCTAGTGTACCTGCATGGTGGTAGGGTGCGCACATAATATTTCATACTTTTTTTGTTGAGTCCAGGCAATGAATTTAGCCTTATACTCAAGTTTTGAAGTTGTAAGAGGATGAAGTTCCAGTTTTAGTGTCTGTAGCTATAGATTTAAGAATGAGGCATGTGCATATATGGTAGATGATTGGTTGTAAGTGAAGGTGAATGATTGGTGCTTCATCTTAAACCAGTGTTGTATTCCTGCAGATTCATGTGTAGAATGCCTGCTGCTTCCTTATGTTTTCAGTCTATAACATTGAAATTTATGAATGTCTCAATTGCTGGCTGCTGTGTTATTCATCCATGGCTCAAATTTTTATCATACTTCATGTGATGTCTTCTCTTTGGAGAGGAACCATGTAATGTACGTCTCAGACTAAGATGTTGCTTTTTAATGTATTCTTCGTTTTGGACAAGAATAGATATAAATTTGACTGATTTGAGTTTTATTATATTTAACAGCATCTAGCAGCATCAAAAGGTTATGAAGATATTACAAAATTTCTTATTGAACTAGATGGTGTGAATATTAACCTTTCAGGTAAGTTGTTTCGTGCATCTTAAGCTTGTCAGTACACATTAGAGCTATATTCTCTACGTATGTTCTGACAAATAATTACTCCAATTAGATAAGTTCGGAAATACACCTTTATATGAGGCCATCAAGAATGGACATGATCGAGTGGCTTCTTTACTAGCAAAGCATGGGGCATTACTAGAAATTGATGATGCTGGCAGTTGCCTCTGTGCAGCTGTCGCAAGAGGGGATTCAGATTTTCTTAGAAGGCTTTTGTCCAATGGAATCGATCCAAACTCCAGAGATTATGATCACCGAACACCACTTCACTTAGCTGCAGCAGAAGGATTATATTTGATTGCAAAGCTGCTGATAGAAGCCGGTGCTAGTGTCTTCTTGAAGGACAGGTACAATCTGAATATTTATTGTTAGTATAATTATTTTTACCTTATTCTTTTCAATTACCTTTGTTGTTCTTTCTTGCCATTGTTTCAAAAATTTATCATGGTGTGTTTGCTTTTGTCTACAAGTGCTCTCCATTTTGGAGTTAACTTCACATGCATCAAGATAATAGTGAGAATTTTAGTCAAATATTAACTTGATTTTCCTTTCTAACAATGCAGTTAAAATGCCAAAATGAAAATTGAAAACTTGTAATACGATCTTCATAATATCACCAAAAGTTTCCTAAAACTTCAATGAGTCATATGTATCAAAGTTTTGTTGTTTCTAATGTTATCTTGAGCATGAACCATTATTTTCAATTTCATGGTTAACCACTTAAATCTCATTTAAAATTGGTGTGATAGGATAAAAGGATTCTGATGAATGAATTTAGAAACAAATGTTATCTTGGGGAATGCCCCAGGCTCTTTGAGGATAGATTTCTTCCTTCAAGCACGATTTGGGAAGAATCCCAATCTTTAGCCTCTTTTTGGATTAGTAATTGCTCGTTATCATTGGGATATTCATTGTCAGAGTAATTAAGAGGGTAGGGAAATGTAATGTCATGGCCATTGGGCCTGGTGGGGGGAGGTTAGGGGTATGGTATTACTTCGACAGTTTTAATTAATTATATATCAATGGAAATTAATGTTTCTTAAAAAAAAAATAGAAAAAGTTGTAATGGATAGAAATGGATAAGATGGGGGTTTATTGTATGTGATATTTAAGCAATTTGGACACTATAAAATTGAAGTAAGAGGATGTTTATATGTGTTAGATTTATGGTTAAGTTTACTTAGGGAAAAGACAAAGCGATAATTCAAACAAACCAATTCAATTAACACCACATAACGTATCTAAATTTATAAAGTCATAATTTACAAAGATTCCATTTAATTGACAGAAGATGAAACCAGTTTGTTTCAGTGATGGAAACTGCTTTTGGCATTTTTTTTTTTCCAACAAGAAGTTAAAGTTACCTCACTGGATGATTCAATCTTTTGCTTTAGAAACCATTTCAAGCCTTTTCTACCACAAGCTTTCTTTTGAACTTCAAAAATTAGAAAAAGTCATTTACCTTAGAAGTATGCTAAAGACCAAGCCGGGACTTGAGACACTTTTTTTCAGACAGCATAGGTTAGAGTCTAATTTCCTATGAAAACTAAAATCATTGACATAATTATAACAATATCAATGATGCAGTACAAGTATGTGACAAATCTGAAAAGGTTGTACCCCGTGCACAATGATCCCGCTGCTGCTCGTTATGAGAAAGGATTAACCATATCTTTACACTGTTAGTTTATTTTAGATTTGAACCTATAATTTACTGTAAACAGTTAATCCAAGAATTGTATATAATCAAAAGACGTGGCAACACACTATAGTGGAAAACCATAAGTCATAGACTTGCCATAAGTCCATGATTTGGTCAAACTACTTGGATGACCATTTCATCTAAAATTGTACCTAGTAGCATGATCCTGCTTTTTTTTTTTTTTTTTTTTTTTTTTGAAGAGAAACTATAGTTTTATTAATAATAAAGAGATTTCAGATGAGAGGCCTGAAATCTGGTTACAATGAGTACATAATATTGTGCCAGTTCCTTAGCCAGTCCCTAAAAGTGTACCCATGACTCATTTTAATATTGGCGATCCAAGTACAAAACAGAATTTAGGATCTCTCCCAAACCCTATTGCTATCTTTACATGAATTCTTAAAAATCCTACTATTTCTTTCCTCCTAGACGCTATACCATATAGCAAAAATAATGACTCTACTATAGGCTTGCAATCTTCTGTCTTGAACACCTTCCAAACTTTGATCTTCAGCTTCCATTCTCCATGGTCTGATTCCTTGGCATCTTTGCGTCCATCCTTCCCAAACTTCTAATATAAACTTGCATCTCCCAAATATGTGTGCTATAGTTTCTTTATCTCCCCTGCATAGGCAGCAGATGGTAAGGTATGATTAGGCATTTTTGTTTGCACTACATCATCTACATTTTGTTTTGGTGGGAATTCTTGTCTTCCACACAAGGTTTGCGTGGTGGAAAGGGCTTGACTCTGTCCGAGCATTGATTAATTTGTTGTAGAATGACTGAAAAAAAAATCTGTTTTCCTTGCCACCCATCCATTCGATTCTGTCCTTATTGTTCGTAATTTGGATCTGTTATAGCAGGTTAAGAATCTCCACAACTTCCTGCACTAGGTCCTCCTTAATGTTTCTGGTTATGTGGAGATTCCAGGCCCAGTTTTCTGATCCTTCTTCCCCTATTCTGTTAATGAAATATGATATTGGGGCTTCATGTTTGTCGGACAACTTGTATAGGCCTAGAAAAATATCTTTTAAACTGTCTATAGCACACCATCGGTCTTCCCCAAACCGAGCTTCCTTTCCCTTGCCCACCTTCCATCTGATATGTTTTCTGAATTGGGGGTAAAGATTAGCTATTGCCCTCCAGAGGATTTCTTTCTACGTTTTTGGCTGATCCGGCCTCCGTGCCTTTAGCTAGGTGACCATGGATGCTTTTAATGATTATGGCCTATAGAGTGTTCGGGAGTGTAAAGTCTCCAAAGCCATTTCTCCATGAGAGCTTGGTTACGCTTTATGATGTTGCCAATGCCTAGGCCTCTTTGCTCCTCACTTTTGCACACCTGCTCCCACTTCACCAAATACTGGCCCTTCTCTTTCCCTTCTTTTTTCCACAGGAATCTCTTTAGACTTTGCTCAATTTTATTGGCTGCCCCTTTGAGAATTTTGAAGATCGACAGAAAGTAGTTCGGGGTAGCCTCTAGAACTGCTTTTATGAGCAATAGACTACTGCCTCATGAGAGATAGCTGCCTCTCCATCCCTCCACTCTCCTCTGGATAATATTGATGACTGGACTCCAAAAATCCAGCTTATTTGGACTTCCTCCCAACGGCAAACCTAGATAATTCAACGGCCATTGACCTCTAGAAACCTTCATTTGGTCAGCTATCCTGTCAAGGTCCGCCTCCTCCACGTTGAGACCCACCAACTTGCTTTTTTCTGCGTTTATTTTCAAACCAGAAATTAAGCAAAATGCATCCAATGCATCTCTTGCATTCTGAATTTCTTCTGTATCATTCTTCATGAAAAGTATGCAGTCATTTGCGAAAAATAAGTGGTGTAGTCTTATTTTGTCCTTCCCTATCTGCATCCCAGATATTCTTTGTTTTTCCTTTTTACTTGCATGATTCTAGTAAAGGCATCAGCCACCAAGGTGAAGAGGAAAGGTGACAGAGGGTCCCACTGCCTTAGCCCTTTTTGACCTTTAAATTTGCCTCTAGGTCGGCCATTGATGAAGATGGAGTATGAAACTGAGGATAGGCATCCCTGAATCCATCTTCTCCACCGCGTTTCGAAGCCTTTAGTTGCCGCACGTAATCTAAGAAGCTCCATCTAACCGAGTTGTAAGCCTTTGCGAAGTCTACTTTTAGGAGAAGGCCTTGCTTCTTATTTGTTCAATGCTCTTCCACCACCTCATTGGCAATTAGAACTACATCAAGGTTCTGCCTATCTTTAATGAAGGCCATTTGGAGCTCACTAACTGTGGTGTGAAGGACTGTCCATAATCTAATAGCTAGAGTCTTGGCTATTATCTTGTAAACGCTCGTTATCAGACTAATTGGCCTGTAATCATTGATTTTTATCGAGTCGACCTTCTTGGCTATGAGGTATAAGTACATTTCGTTGACCCTATTGTTAATCACATCATCCTGATGGAATTCTTTCATGCAGTCAAGGAGATCCTGTTTTATAGTGTCCCATTTCCTTCTGGAAAAAATGCATGGTGAACCCATCTAGGCCTGGGGCCTTGTCTCCGTCACAGCTGAACACTGCCTGCCTAAGTTCTTCTTCCTCGAACGGCCTTTCCAGTCATCTTTTGTCCGCTTTTGAAATTTGGTGCCAATTCAGGCCTTCAATTCCCCATCTCCTGGATGAATTTTCCTTGAATAAGGATTCAAAGTGTTTGATAATGGCTTCCTTTATCTGAACCCCATCCTCCAAGAGTTGGCCTCTGTCATCCTCCAGTCTGGTGATCATGGCCTTTGCCTTTCGAAGAGTGAGAATTCTGTGAAAATATCTCGAGTTCACGTCACCTTCTTTGGTCCAATTTAGCTTTGCTCTCTGCTTGGTTCGCCTTTCCATTCGGCATTCAGTCTGCTGGATTTGCTTGATCGTGTCCATTCTCACTTCCATTATTTCCCGGCTATTGTTTCCTCTTTCCAACTCAAGGTCTAGTTGTTTAATCGTGTGGATTAATTCCTCTAGCTTCACCTGATCCTAAGGGTGTTGTTGGTTATTCCATTCTTTTAGCTTATTCTTTAAGTGTAGCAACTTCATCATACATCTGTAGCCAGCCCAGCCTCTGGGTTTGTGAGCTTCCCACTCCTTTCGAACTAGCTCCTTGAATCCCGGCCAAGAAACCCAGTTGTTTTCAAATCTGAACGAAGCCGGGCCCCACACTACCTCCGTTGTGTCTAAGAGGATGGGCCAATGTTCCGATACGATTTGTTCAAGACCCCAAGTTCTTTGGAACGGGAACTTTTCCCACCATAGAGTATTCCCCAGAAATCGGTCCAGTTTGCAAAGGTTGGGGGGGTTCCGACCATTGTTCCAAGTGAATTTAATGTTCTTCATTTCCGTCTCTTTTAGTTACATGTCTTGGATCCAGTCATTGAAAGTGTGCATTTGGGTTGTGGTGTATTCCCCGTGAAGCTTTTCAAAATGATTTCTCATTATGTTGAAATCCCTCCTGATGCACCATGCCCCTTGGGCAAAGGCTGACATTGCTGCTAGCTCAGTGAGGAAGTCCTCCCTTGTTGTATTGTCACAAGGCCCATAAACTGCTGAGAACCACCAATCCTGATCACCAGCTTCCTTCAATCTAACTGTTTGAGAGTACTCTCCTTCCAACTTCTCCTTCCGAACAAATTTTCGGGAGTCCCACATTATGATTATGCCCCCTGGCGATCCCTCTGCTGCCAAGTCAGCCCACTCTATGAAGGATCGTTTCCACCAACCCATGACCACCTGTCTATCTATCACACTTTTCTTAGTTTCTTGAAGGGTTATGATATCCACCTTAGAAGATCGAAGAGTCTTGCGGATGGCTTGAAGCTTAGAGGCATTGCCCACACCTTTGATGTTCCAGCTGAGAATCTTCATGGAAAAATAGAACCCCTGGGCTAGGCTGGATTAGAGTCAGTGTGACTTCCACCAATTGAGCATCAATCGACATTAAGAAAGCTCGAATACGCTCTATCTCCTTTTCCTAAACCTCTTCTGTATTCTCCAATTGTTGAGCTCTACCTAGTGCCTCTTTGTTGCTTCTTGTGGCACTTGGTATTTTGGCTGGCTGGTATTACAGTGTGATTCTTCTCTGTCGTCATTCTTGTTGTAAACAGAGGAATGGGGCCAATGAATGACTGGGGTGTCTCGTCTGACATGTCAGATGGGAGAGAGGTGGAATGGGGTGAGGGAAAGTAGAAGTTCTATGGGTGAAGGCATGCTTGATTATGCCGCTCTGCTGCGTATTGTGGTGGATGTCCTTTTTCTTCCGAATACCAAGTAGAGGTGTCATCTTGAGTTAATGGAGTTTTCGGGACCCCATCTAGGTCTGAGTTGAAAACCGTGCTGGGTGCCCTTACATCCTCTGAGTCTGTCCCTGACATCTTCGACTGAGCTTCCCACTGGGCCACGACTCCCTTGCTGTCTCTGCGTCCCTTTATTTTTTGTCTTTGATATACACGCAGTTCCTTCTAAATGTCAAGCCTTTGTTTGTTGTAGATGGGCTTCTCCTTTTCCTTAGGTATGTTGAGGTCCATGTGTGATTTTGTAATGTTTCTTTGGGCCTCTTGTTCCTTTCCTCTATGGGCCTCCGTGAATGTCCTGTCTGGACATATTTGGTATTGGTCCCTCATATCCCGGCCTAGTTGGTCTTTGATCAGCTTAGAATTGTGGGCCCCTGCCCTTGGCCCTTTACTCATAGATTCTTTTTCCATCGGGCTTACCATTCCAAATTCTTTGTTTGGGGCCCGTTGGGTCTTGATCCAGCTTTTGGTTACTCTGTCTGGGCCCACTCTTGGTCCCTGCGTTTGGGTCTTGGTCTACTTCTTGAATCTCCTATTCCGTTCTCCTTCACACCGTGGTAGGATTCTTGGCTCCTCTACCTCATATCTGAGAGATCTCCTCTCCTTCCTTGACACCTGTCGGGGTTCAACGTCACTAGCCGCCTAACACCTGAGAACCGCCCCCTGCGTCTCTGGAACCTCTGTGCAGTCATCATGATCGTTACCTTCTCCGTTACCAGCCCTATTACCGTCAACGTCATTGTCTTCCTTCTCCAAAATTTGGATCTCATCGCTACTCCGGTCACCGGATTGGTAGTGATTGACAAAAAGTCCTTCCGAGATTTTGTTTGCCAAGAACTGATTGATGATCTGTGATCGAAGCTTCGCTATCTCCAATCCCTAGTTCCTTTCTATCTCGACCAGTCTAAACTCTTGGACTCCTTCTTCATCATAGATTTCAAATTCCTTTGGAATGAATCCTGAGACATGGCCTTTCAATCTTATTATCGCCATCTCCATTATCGAACCAGTCAGGGTCGCTTCAGCTATATCAAGAAGCCCACCAAAAGCCTCCCCAATCTTGCCGAAGGTATAGATGTTCCAATGTTTTGGGGATTCCTTCGATTCCCATCCAATTATTTCGGCAGGCCACCTATCCCCCTTGGCTTGCCATTTCCTCGTTCCACTCCTCGATGTAAAATCTCTCTAAGAAAGTCTGGTACAGCTCGGCTCGGAAGGTAGCCATGTCCGCTGGGTCATTGCATATTAATAGGCCTCGTGCCACATCAAGCTTGTGGATATTTACCTCCTTTTTGAGCATTCGTCTTATCGATCTCTCAATTGTTGCCCATGATTTCTCGTCTGAAGTTCTCATGATTGAGAACCACGAGCTTTGTGTAGCCATTCGCTCGTTTCCTCCTCTTCTTCGTTGAGTTGTCTGTGCTCGGTTGGTTTTGTTTTGGTGTCCGCGTGTCCTTTCCTCCTCCAGTGCTACCGGTCGTTGATAGCTGGTTTCATTGTTGTCTCTCCTTCTTGTGGTCCTTCCCTTGTATTATCTGTCATCCTTGGTCTATTCTCCATGTACGCTGGTGTTTCTTGCATCACCCTATCCAGAGCTTTCCATAGTTGTCTCCATGCTTCTGTGGTGCGCTCCTCTGAGATTATGACACTTTGTTGTTGGCCGGTGACCAATTTCGTCAACTTCAGGAACCTATCGTTTTCATTCACAATGACCTCCATGATGGTCGTATGCCCCCTGTTCCGGAATACTCCTACCGTGCCTTTGCTTCATGTATCTTCTACGATCAGCTTTCCTAGTTTGTTGTGTACCCAGGTAGTCGTTTCTCGGTTTATCACTATGTTGTAAGTCTAATTTTTTGTTATCTCTTGTATAGTAGTTTCTTCACCGTCTTTTGTGTGGTGTACTGAGAAGTGTTTGAAAAGATGTGTATTCCCAGTCCCCATGCGCAGGAGTTTGTAATTTGTAGTTAATGCGTTGATTGGTCCTTATCCCTTCCTCCTAATAACAATGATATTTTTCATTTTTCACTTGCAGCTGCCGGTAGTCTAGAGTGTTTCCTTGCTTCCTCTTTTGTTTTTTCCTTGTTATTGTTTTCCATCCCCGGCCTTCCCCATCATCTTTGTCTCCTTGTAACACTTGTCTCCAAGATCTTTTCTCTTCCACGTGTTCACTCGAGTCATTACGAGCAACGGGATAGGTGCTCTCGTTGTTTTGCCATTTATGGCGTTGTGTGCCTCCGTTCCGTTATTTTCTCCTAGCGTTTCTCCGTTCTCCCCATTCTCTCTTGCCATACTCCCGTTTGGTTCCTTTCATATTCCGGTCGTCATTGTGTGTCGTAACGATCATTGCTTGTCCTTGTTAACTCCATTCTCTCCATTCTCGTTGTCGCCGTTCTTGCCATACCTCCCCTCATCATGATCCTGCTTTTTACTCCAAGGATCCACATTAGGCCCTTGTCTTTTTCACTAGTTATAGATGAGTTGACTAAACATATTCGAGAAGATATTCCTAGGTTTATGTTATCTGCTAATGATACATTATTGCTTGATGAACCCAAAATAAGGAGAAAAGGTGAAGATTGAATCCAGTCCTTGCTACCTATTTGACGAGTGGAGATTTTAGGTATTTGGGATCCATAATTTGTCAAGTTGGTAAAATAGATCAGGATGTGAATCGTAGAGTCAAAAGCATGACGGATTTAAATGGTGGATTGCTTTTAGCATATTATATAATCAACACATTACACTGAAGTTGAAATAAATATATATTAAGCAAATAAGGCAGGTGTGCTATATGGAACGGGACGTTGAGTAGTAAAGGGATAACAAGTAAGTGCAAAAAAATGTGTATATCAAGATGGATTCGTAGTAAAGCATAACAAAAAAAGAAAAGAAAAAAAAAAAGCAATAAACAAAGAAGGGTCAATGAAGCTTTATTAATTATGTCTCTTTTTTTTGTTTTCCTTTTTTTGGCAGGTGGGGAAGGACTCCACTCGATGAAGGTCACTCAAGTGGAAACAACAAATTGATTGAACTATTGGAAAACACTAAGTTTACTGAATTCGCTCAACAACCAGACTGCTCTCAAGAAATGCAAGGTATTATTATCATATCCATTCTTTAATATCTTTTTATTCATGCATGATAGTCAGCTCTTAGTTGACAGCTATAACTTTTGGATCAAGTATAACAATTTTATTTAGTAGATTTCATTTCCAAACCTCCTCGCAGGCATAGTTGCTTATTTATTTCATTCGCCAATCATATATTTCTTCCCCCACAATAAATCAATTACACATGTCATCATGCATTTGAGGAGCAGTTTTAATATCTAACAGCTATATTTTTCAGATCAAGTGATTTCTAACAACTTCTCTGAATTTTGTCAATCTCCACTTGTTTCATGTTTATACAAAGAAAACTAAGTTGGAATAAAGATGATATCATGTTCCTTCGACTTGCATACAAAATACGTGAACTGTCTGTTATCATATAAATTATGTGCTTCAATGGTGTTTCTTTGTTGATATATAGCAGTAATTTTTATGTTGGAAACAGATACAACTTCTCGAAAGAAATGTGTAGTATTTCCTTTCCACCCGTCAAACCCCGGAGTGTCAAGAAAAGCTGGGATTGTGTTATGGGTACCCCACACCATGGAGGAACTAGTCAAGGAAGCAGCAGAGCACCTGCAGGTTTCAGGAAGCTCTTGTTACATCGTATCAGAAGATGTTGGTAAAATTATAGATGTAAACATGATAGACGATGGCCAAAAACTGTATTTGATTGGTGATGCTCATCACCAAACATAAACAATACGCGTCCTTTACCAATTTAATGATATATAATCAATAGTTTATGTATTTCACAATCCATTTTCTATGCATGTTGTATAGATCTTCCTTCTTTTCTTTCCTTTTTTTGTTTTTTTTTCTTCCTTTTTAAGTATGGAGGCCTTTTAGAATAAAACTTCTACCTGAGCTTAACAGAAGGCTTAGAGGAGTATACTGTGTCAGTTGAGTTTTAGGCACACACAACACAGGCATGTTCTCTCTCTCTCTCTCTCATATAAAAAGGGAAGAAGAAGAGAGAGTTCAAAGCGGTTATTCTAATAACAATTTGAAATGTGGATAAAAGTATCCCAATAAATATTATTGGAACTAACCAATATTTGCATTAGGAGTATTATCTACCTAACCAGCCTGGCAAAATTTAAACTTTTGGGTTGGGTCAATTAGGGTATATAATTTTTAAAATATTCGACTTAAACAATTTGATTTGGGTCTCAGGTTGAACCCTAAAAATCCCTATTAAAAAAACCTTAATCGAGTAAGTGTGGAGATTCTTAAGAACATTTGATTGAGAAGATAAATCAATATTATTTACCGTTTAATTTATAAGTGATCTATTTTAAAAGAATTGAAAAAGATTTTAATGATACTCACCATCAATTTTAACACCTTATAAGTCACATATAAAATGTTATTTATTGCGAAATGATTTTTTAATGTTCATTTGTACGATTTTTCTTTCTTATTAATTTTTTATATTTATATATATCAAATCATATTATGTACGCCTATACTTTATCTTTTTTTTTTTAATAAGACAAATATATTTATTAACAAACCAAAGGGGATGAGATATTTCATACAACAGTATTCAATTTGGTATCTTTAGCTAGATAAAACTATAAAAAACTGAAACATGATCCTAGAATTTTGCTATTTGAAATACTCAATTTAGTTGTTTATCATTTTCAAAAATATAATGTTTTCTTCTAACCTTAGAACATGAATTAATAATTAGAAATTATATAATTTTTACAAGGTTTTAATAAATTTACCAATCCAATAAAATCAACCCAACCTGAACAACTCCAAATTCTTTGGGTTGAGTTGGGTTTGAGATGGAATTAAGTTAAATTGGATTTCAAATTTATTAACTCAAACTATTTAAATTGAATTAGATTTTAGCTCCAAGATGACCAAACCCAGATGTACAGCCTAGTTTATGAAAGAATTGAGAGACAGTGTTAATTATAAGATTAAAGGCAAGTGGATGAATATTAGAGAAATCATATAATTAGTGAGTCCTATTAATATCAGGGGAATGCTAATTATACAAAAGTGAACTCTACATAGTAATATAATTTAA
>JAJIYU010004944.1:0-23211 GCA_030144865.1 Tinospora cordifolia
GATGGGTTTCTTCTTTTAATGGTTGGTTTATTATTCAGCTAGTTTTCATTTTGTAACAGTGGACTTGAATGGGGACTTAAGAAGGGGTAGTTTGACTAGTTTCATTGACAGCACTTCGGTGTATAAAATTTTCTAAATTTCATACAACGACAAGCTGGTTATTTATTTATTTATTATGTTTTGCCCAGAATTTTAAATAGCAAGAAAGGAACAAGAGCTTTTTGATGTGATTGTCCTCGATTTTACAAAAAATTACACAAATACCTTTGCTTTTAAAATATTGACTCCTTTGCCATAGTTTGCTCTGTCAACTGTTATGTAATCAAGTCACGTAAGCAGCTCGTCCACGTAATGTAGCCACGTCAGCAAGTCATTCAATGAAAAAAAATTAAAAAAAATTGAATTTTGGTGAAGGCGTTTTCACTGAAAACGCCTTCACCAAAACTTTAAAAAAAATGAAAAATTACGAAATAATTACAAAATGTCTTCACCAAAAAGTTATAAATAATTACAAAATATTTTTTTTTTGTATTTTTTATTTTTGGTGAAAGCGTTTTCAGTTCACCAAAAAAATTTTAAAAAATAAATATTTGGAGAAAGCATTTTCATCACCCAATAATTTAAAAAAAATTAAAAAACTATTTTTTATTTTTGTGAAGACGTTTTCAGTAAAAATTAAACTCTTCAGAATAAAAAAAAAGAAAAAAGATTTATTTTGTAAAAAGATGGTAAAAACTCGTCAGATCATTTTTTTCTGATTTATATTGAAACCTCTTAAAAAATAATTTAATTTCGAATTATTTTTTGGTGAAGTCGTTTTCACTTCAACAAAAATAAAAAAAATTTCGACTTAATTTTGTGGGGAATGAAAACGCTTTCACCAAAATAAAGAAATTTTGAATTATTGTTGGTGCCTTCAACAAAAAATAAAAATTACATCGTAATTTTTTGGGAAAGTAAAAACTCCTTCACCAAAATCAAAAAAAAGATTTTGAATTAATTTTTGAGAAAATGGTTTTCACAAAAAAAATATAATTTCGAATTATTTTGGTGAAGGCGTTTTCAATATTATTTTTTGGGAAGGTGTTTTCACTGAAAACGCCTTCAACAAAAATTTTTAAAATATTAAAATAATTTTAAAGAAGGCGTTTTCAGTGCAAACGCCTTCATTAAAATTTAAAAATTTTGAATTATTTTTTGGTAAAGGCATTTTCAATGAACACGCCTTCAACAAAAATTTAAAAAAAAATTCGATATATTTTTTTTCGAGAAGGCGTTACTGAAAACGCCTTCCATCAAAAAGAAAATTTTGAATTATTTTTGTTGAAAGCGTTTTCAGTGTGAAAACGCCTTCAACAAAAATAATTTAATATTGAAATAATTTTAATGAAGACTAAATAAACACAAAAAAATTTTGAATTATTTTTTGTGAAGGCGTTTATTAAAAACGCCTTCAACAAAAAAAGAAAAAAAATTCCGATGTGTTTTTTTTGGGTAAAGCGTTTTCAATGAAAATGCCTTCCTTTGAAAAAGAAAATTTTGAATTATTTTTGTTGAGGGTGTTTTCACTGAAAACGTCTTCAACAAATATTGAAATAATTTTAAGAAGGTGTTTTCAGTTTGGACAAGAAATTTTTTTTTTTGATGTATTTTTTGGGGAAGGTGTTTTTAGTGAAAACGCCTTCCATAAAAAAAAATTGAATTATTTTGTTGAAAACGCCTTCAACAAAAAAACAAAAATTGATATGTTTTTTATGGAAGACGTTTTCAGTGAAAACGCCTTCCATCCAAAAAAAATTGATTTTTTTTGACGCCTTTATTAAAAAATTTAAAAATTTTGAATTATTTTTTTGTTGAAGGCGTTTTCAGTGAAAACGCCTTCAACATAAAATAAAAAAAAATTTGATGTATTTTTGGGGAAGACGTTTTCACTGAAAACGCCTTCCATAAAAAAAAATTTGGAATTATTTTTGTTGAAGGCGTCTTTACTAAAAACGCCTTCAACAAAAAATTGAAAAAAAATTTGAATTATTTTTTATGAAAGGCATTTTCAGTGAAAACGCCTTCAACAAAAATTAAAAAAATTTTGATGTATTTTTTTGGAAAGGCGTTTTCACTGAAAACGCCTTCCATAAAAAACAAATTGGAATTATTTTTGTTGAAGACGTCTTTAGTGAAGATGCCTTCAACAAAAAATAAAAAAAAAGTTTGAATTATTTTTGATGGAAGGCGTGTTCACTGAAAACGCCTTCTATAAAAAAAATAGAATTATTTTTGTTGGAGGCGTCTTCAGTGAAGACGTCTTCTATAAAAACGCCTTCACCAAAATTCAAATTTTTTTAAATTTTCATTTTTTTTCATTGAATGGCTTGCTGGCGTGGCTACATTACGTGGACGAGACGCTTACGTAGCTTGATTACATGAAAGCTGACAGGGCAAATCTATGACAAAGGAGTTAATATTTTGAAAGTAATGACATTTGTGTAATTTTTTATAAAATCGAGGGCAATCACGTTAAAAGCTCAAAGGAACAGAATAAGAGGTTTCTAAAAAATTGTAAACTTTTGTTGATGCATAATTTGAAGGGATGGTCTGAATTGAACCCTAAGTTTCCTTTTCAATACGTTACTGAGAGAATCAATCGTGACAGGTCACGCGTTATGATATATTATTATTCTCTTTCCTCTTTCAGACTCGCCATTTAACGGAAATTTGAAGTTGTGTTGCGAAGGACCCAATCCACCAGTTAACCATTGTAACGGATAGTTTTTAGAGCTTCAGTTCAAAACAAACTGAAAGGAAAAATAATAAAATATTTAAAAAAACAAAGAAAAAGAAAAAGAAAAAGCCGGGCCGGCCAGTTGAGTTACATAACATATTATGATGGCGATGAGCGCTGTTGTCTCCGGCACGTTATTAGACTATGCAGTTGCATGCGGTGTCTAGGGCTGGTATGCGCTGGATGCAATTACCATTTCATTCGGAATTTCAGATCCAACATTGTCGTTATTCCTCGTAATTCTACGAACTATTCTTTTGTTTCCTCTTCTTCTTCTCCCTTTGTTACTCTATATGCTCCTTCCTCTCCTCTCTTTCACTTTCCTAAAGTCTTTTCTCCACCAATTCCCATTCCCTGCAAAATCTCGCGATCTTCTTCTTTGGAGAACGGATCTTCTGGTGTTCTTCGTGCAGGTATCTCTCATCAGATTTCTCTCTCTCTCTCTCTCTCTCTCTCTCTCTCTCTCTCTCTCTATATATATATATATATATATATATATATATATATATATATATATATATCTTTCTCTCAATCTCATTAATATTTTAGGTTTTTTTTCTTGTTCCGGAAACTTCGCAAGATTTTGGTTTACTTCTGGTTGTGCTTCTCGAAATTGCTTTGATCTTAATTGTGTCGGACATAGGAAGCGTAATTCTGGTTGTTATAGAACGCGTAATTATCAGGTGAAGTGCTGCTCTTTTTTTTTTTTGGGTAAGTTTTAATTTTTTGATCAGTGTTTTGTTGGTGTTGTTTACATGGAGTTGGGGATTTTGATCTCTTTTTTTAATCTTTTAGTTTAGTTTTTGGGGGAAGTTTTTGAAGATTTTGGTTTATTTGTGGTCGTGCTTCTGGAAATTGTTTGCTCTTGATTCCGTTGAACGTTCCAATTGTAATTTAAGTGGTTATAGAACGCTGATTTATCAGGCGAAGTGCTGCTTTTTATTTCTATTTATTTACTTATAATTTATCCCTTTTTTGGGCTTTGTTTAGGTAGAATAGGAGATTTTGATCTCATTGTTTAACACCCCAGTTCTTTTTTTTTTTTTTTTGTAAGTTTTTCAAAATTTTGATTTATTTGTGGTTGTGCGTCTGGAAATTGTTTAATCTTGATCAGGTTGAACATTCCTAGTTTAATTCATGTGGTTATAGACACTGATTTATCAGGTGAGGTGACTCGTCTGGAAATTATCTGTGTTTTGCTTGTGTCAGTTATGTGTGGTCGGAGATTCCGATCTCTTTGTTTAATCTTCGGCTTGTTTTTTTTTTTTAATCTTTTTTTGTGTGTTTTTTGGGGAAAGTTTTTCAAGATTTTGGTTAATATATGGTTATGCTTCCGGAAATTGCTTGATTGCATTCAAAATTCCAAGTGTAATTGAAGTAGTCATAGAGTGCTATTTATCAGATGAGACGTGTTGCTCTTTTATTTTATTTTATTTTTTGATTTATATGTGTTGTTGTGTACATGGAATTGAAGGTTTTGATGGAAAAATCAGATATGCATTCTTTTTCAGAGTAAATCCTGTCTCTTTCAGGATTATTGTTTTGATTAGAGCTCAATGTGAACCCTCTTTCATAATTGAACACCTTCTTTTGTGTATGAATGGGCGAGTTTCTGAACTCGTGAGACCTTCGATTGCATCTTTTTCTTATTAGGTTTATTAGTTCTTGGAAGATTGCAGCCGTTTAATTTTTTTTTTTTTCACAATAGGAATATAGAGTTCAAGTTTCTCGAATTTGATTAAGGGTGTAATTTGTATTTGTCTCCAGAGTGATTAGTAAAGTTCTTACAGAAGTCATCTTCCTCCCTTTCTCTTCTCATGTTTCTGTTCATTTTATCATCTTTAGCATAGACTTATTTATAGTAATCATCAATGTTTTAATTGACATATCTTTCTTCATGTTGTAATCTCTTAGCAAATAGGATACCTGTTGCAATGGAAACTGTGGATTCTGATCACAAGCTTTTCACACGAATGCGACTATGGGAGTTCTCAGATCAATACGTTGTTGAGCCTACTGATGGAAATCCTGGTTCTTGTTTAGCAATCAGCCGAACAGATGGATCAATGAATTTGATTGGTTGTTATTTTTGCTCATATACTTTTCATTCTGATGTTCATTTATTTGTTGGACTAGTAGTGACTGCTTTTCTTTTGGAATTTTATAGATGAGCTTCCACATAACAATTCTGCTCGTGCTCCAAAAATACAAATAATTTTTGGTGTGATTGGTATGCTAAAGCTCCTCGCAGGCAAGTCTCTTCAGTCCCTCTCCTTCAGTTTGCATGCATGGAAACCACAGTACATTCTACTACCCGGGAATAATATGGTTATTTTAGTCCAAAAAAAAAAAAACAAAAATTCTGTCTGTCTTTGCCTACCTCACTATCATGTGTTCACTGAATTACTGATGCATGCCAAATTTCTTCTCCAGTGTTTGGCAAACTAATGTTTTTAAAAGATGCTACTGGGTTGAAGTGCCATATCCTTCTAATTGATAATAAAAGGGAGAAGGAAACGAATTAAAAGTTAGGAGATAGTCTGCAGAGAACCATTTGTGTTCTAGGCATAAAATACACCTGCAGAGAGCCATTTGTGTTCTAAGCATAAAATACACCTTTACTTGAATAGCTGTATAATGTGTTCGCAATCCATGTCCATTCCCAGTTTTTTTTTTTTTTTTTCTTTTTTGTTTGAAAAGAAACTATGAGATACATATATATATATTAAAAATAAAGACTGCTAGATGAGGAATCTAGCAATCAGAACAACAAAATTACATCAGATGTAGAATATTGTGCCAGTTGGCCACCCATTCCCCAAAGTTGTATTCCTTACTAAGGTTAGTAGGGATAATCCAAGTACAGAACAAGATTACAGATCTTTCCCAAGTGTACATAGCAGATTTACAAGAATTCAAAAATAGTCTACTGTTTCTTTCTTCCCAAACTGAAAACCATATTGCAAAGAGAATCATCCTTCTATATTTGATGATGCTTCTAGGACCATTGTACTCCTCTCCTTGCCAATCCCATCCAACACCATTGGGTTGATTATATTACACTTTTCTTTCCATTTTTGCCATATTTTGAGCAGGAAGCTGCATCTGCTGAAAATATGTTGCGTTGAGTCCTCCGCCTCCTTGCATAAGCAAAAAATTGAAGGTTGGAGATAATGGTTGGGAAATTTCTTTTGCACAATTATTGCACTATTTAGCCTATTAGGGAATATGAGTCAAGCTAGGATCTTGGCTTTGGTAGGCACTTTAGAGTGCCAAACTAACTGAGCATGCCGGAAAGGTAATTGAGAGTTTCTATGGCTAATAAGATGCTTGTAAAAGGATTTCACTGTGAAAACATAATCCTTGTCTCCAATCCATTCTATGTCCATTCCAAGTTGTATCTTCACTTTATTTGGCTTTAACAGAAAGTGGTTTTGTTAAACATCAGAGCCATGGTATCACAAATTCACCATAAAGAGAAGTTCAAGTATATTTACAATCATCATATATATATATATATAAATATATATTTATATAAATGAAACTCTTTTTTTTTTTTTTTTTTTTTTTTTTTTTTTGTGTGTGTGAAGTAAAATGGTGTGGTTTGGAACAATGCTAGAGGTTGCTCCATTGTGACTAAGAGTTGACAAGTTCGAATTTTTATTCCAAAAAAATGAAAAACAACTCTTTGCATTTGTGGGGTAAGGTTGTGGACATTAATAAATCTCTGCTCTCTTTTTAGAAGTCTTGTGTACTATGTACTGTCTTCAATAAATCTTTGAGTTTATTGCTAATCAGTCATCAGTTCATCTCCATAATCTCAAACAATGCATTATCCTAAATACTTTTGTAGCGACATAAAATGTTTGTTTGTTCTATTTTCCATTGTTCTTAGATCAATCTTTATCAAGACACCTATTTTAAGAATGTTTCCTGTCAACCTCTTACATGTCATGCTCTCAACTCTCTAGGCTTTCCCATATTTATATACTTTCTCTATCCCATTGGTAACCAAAAACAAAGTAGTTTTGGATTAGGAAGAATTATACATGGGGTATTTAACACTTGAACATCTGTTTGAACATTCTTCTTGTTATTTCAGTTTTCAGATAACATTATCCTCGTTTTTTTTTCATTGTAATATTCAGGGGTATATGTGATAGTTATAACTGAACGTGAATGTGTTGGATCTTATAAGGGGCATCCTATATTCAAAGTTTCTTCCTTAAAGATTTTGCCATGTGATCATTCTCTTAAGAACTCTCCAGTGGAGCTGGTAATGGCATTCCACTTCAATATTCTTGGGGTACTCATAGTGACATTACATAGTTGGGTTATTTTAAACATGTAGTTTTGATCACTCTCTTGACAGAAAAAGATGGAGACTGAGATATCTGTGCTCCTAAATGCTGCAGAGAGGACTTCTGGGCTGTATTTTTCCTATGATGTGAATTTAACACTCAGGTGTGTGAGTTTTTCCACGGATAATGTTTTATTTCTTAGGGAATATTGCTTGATGCCCTTCTTCACTCTGTCCATGCACTGGAATATTTTATATGTTTATCTAGATGAGTTTGTTACATTGTGAGCTGCATCGCCCGCCAATTTTTGGATAATACTATGTTTGAGTGCATTTTTTTTATCTTTAGGTCGTGGCTGTATAGCATTTTGTCCATCTGATTCCATTTTTTCCTTACTATGTTGTTCCATGATGTCATGTGCAAAATGCTTATACATCATTTTGTCCATCTGATTCCATATGTTCCTTACTATGTTGTTTCATGATATTGTGTACAAAATGCTTATATCTGGAATTTTAACTTAATGTAATAATGTTTAATTCCGCCATTACAAAAGAGGAGGTAAAATAATGGTCCATGGCTGGAAAAGATTTCCTAATAGAATGCCAAAATAGCGCCTGATATAGACCAGTGAGGGGCTTGGTGGTTATGTAGAATATGAACATTGCTAGTGGTAGAGTTGCATTTTTGTTTTTTGTTTGTTTGTTTGTTTGTTTGTGTGATTTTTTTTTTTAATTTTTAATTTTTAATTTTTTTTTTTTGGGGATCAAGCAAAGCATTAAACAAGTAAAAGCGTTAGAGGTGCAAAATAGCATTTGGTATAGACCAGTAAGGAGCTTGGTTGTGTAGAACATGGACATTGCCAGTAGGAGAGTTGCATTTTAAGATAAGCAGCTATTTTCTAAGATGAAAGGAACATATGCTGTCATCGTCAATCATTATAACACCCATTAATCTCTTATGTTATTTTTACTACCTTTTTATATATTGTGCTTGTACGTTCTGATGGTTTTGTGCTGTAGTGCGCAACGACTGAATGATTTGGGTGATGAGTCAAAGCGATTTCCCCTTTGGAGGCAGGTAAGCCACTATCATCCCATGCTTAGCTTTAATTTAATTGAAAACTTCTTCATTAAACAATCCTGTAAAGTTTTTGATGAGGATAACCAACACCTTCAAAATTGAGAAAAAATTTCTTTGTGCTAATTTTATTTGTGCCTAGCATTTGTGCAAAATATGGTCGTATATATGTATTGATGCTGCCCATCTTTTATGGTTATTCGGAATCTTTCTTGAAAATTGAAGTATAATGTTCTCTGACAGGCAGATCCTAGGTATATTTGGAATAACTACATGTTGGAACCTCTTATTGACAGCAAGGTCAGATACACTCTTGTTGATTGGGGTTTGTTTGAGTATTGCAGTATATTTCTTTCCGTAAAATGAGTACTATGGCATTTAAGTTGCTAACTGCAGACACTTTATTTCAATATATGCAGCTTGATCCATACTTGCTTCCTGTAATTCAAGGCAATATCCTTTCTGTTGGGTAGCAGCTAGCTTTAGCATTTGTTCTATGTTTTACTTTTCTGTGCATTTGAATTTGTGGGAATCTTACAAAGGGACATCATCGATTTTTAAATATCTTTGAGTGGGGCAATTTATTTTGATCATGCATAAACTTTGTTTACATGGCAGTTACTTTATTGAGTTGCGAACAAACCTGTGGTAAGCAAGCTGATCTATGTTAAATTGATGTACTTAAATCGATGCTTGTCTCTGATAGTTTAACAGTATTCTCAATCATTAATCCCTTAACTTCTAGTACGTTTTCAGAACTTTCAGGCAGCTGTAGGAAAAGATATTGTTGATGTTACTTTGATTGCTAGGAGGTGCACAAGGAGAACTGGTAATAAAAACCTTTGGAAGTTTCTAAAATTATATTTTTAATTACTTTTATCTTCTTCTACTTTGTCTTCCGCCTTCATGCTGATGCTGGCTGTGGAAAATGAAGTAATCTTTGGTCATCAATACATTAAATATAATTTTGGTGGAAGTAGAATTAGAAGATAGTGGAAATTGAAAGTCAAAAGATACGAAGGGGCAAAGTATACATAAGAGAGAAATAAGTGACGATGTAAGTCATAAAGTTAGGAATGCTTCTAGAATATTATATCATAGGTTCATCATCCCGTTGAAGTTCAAGGGAAAATTATCCTTGTGGACCGGTTCAAGAGTTGGGAAGGTCCCATTGTGTAGATTTTTTTTCCTTGATTGTTTTAGCCCATGGTAGGTTGAATGGTTTTTGTCTATGGTTATAATGGGCATTTCTTGTGCTTTCTATGCTGTACTGCTCTTAATAGTTTTATTTTATTTCATTAAAAAAAAACAGAAAGAAAAGAAAAGAAAAACAAAGAAGTTACAGGGTAAACTTTAGTAGAGTTGCTATAAAGATCCATGTGATGTGGTACTGAATGTTGGGCAAGTAAAGAACAACATGCTAACAATCTCATTGTAACAAAACTGGTGATGCTAAGATGGATATGTGGTTTTTTTTTTTTTTTGGGTGAAAAGTAGACATATTTCATTGATATGAATAAATGGTGATGAAGCAACTCCAAACATTACAATCCATGCCAAATAGCAAAATTACATCAACCTTTCACCCCTAACTGCCCAAACTATGTACATTACGTGAATCATGTTATGCCAAATTTTCACCCATTCCCCAAGAGTATAATTAGATGTAGAAACCGATGTTGCAAACTGCAAGACTGATCTTTCCCATACTTGGTCACTGTCTTTTTCCTTGTCTTTGAATGTTCTCTTGTTTTGTTATTTCCAAACTGCATAGAAGCCCGCAAAAATGACACACTTTTAATATTCCTTCATAGTGGGCTTGATATTAGGCAAGACTTTAAAAAATTGATCAAAAGCAGGAGCATTCATATGGTTATGCTTGTCCTTCCATCTTCCCCATATTCCTTTTACAAATGAGCAGCTACAAAAAATGTGCTTCACCTTCTTATTAGCCTCCCTGCAAAAATAGCAACAGTGGGTAAGAGAAAAGATAAAATTTCATATGGACATATTCTAGACATGATAGAACCTTAAGAGTAGGATCAATTGGATGGAAAAGACTAAATGAGAGAGAACAAAGTAAAGTGGTTTGAGACATGAAATAGGCCTTTAGATGCGTTAATAGGAAAATGACTTTTAACACTACTAGATTATAACAATAGGGGAGAGGTAGATCTAAATAACATAGATCGAGACGATTAAGAAAGATCTAACTTTTTGTAATTTGAACGTGGACTTGCCTCTTGATAGAACATAGTGGAGGAAGTTGATTCATGTAACAAGCCATATGTAGTTGGGAATGCTTCAGTTTGGTTGAGTTGATCTAGTAATTTTACTTGATTATTTAATAAATATTATATAAAATACAAATATTAAGTTCTTTTTAATATACAAAACATAATCCTGACCTCTATCTTGCATTGATCATGTTTGATTCAAATTGCTTTTAACCTTTTGGTGTTGATTATTATAGCTAGTAATTTGTTACTTCTAAGGCTTTAAATAATGAGGATTTGCTAAAATAAGTCACTTGTCTTGAAAGGTACACGTATGTGGAGAAGGGGTGCTGATTCAGATGGATACGTTGCAAATTTTGTAGAAAGTGAGCAAATCATACAAGTGAAAGGATTTATTGGATCATTTGTTCAGGTGTTCTTATTTCATTCAATCCAATTTCATATGCCTTTCCCTGTTATCTATTTTTACATCTAAATGTGATGACTAGTGATTGCAAGTTGCAACATTGATTGAGTGGAGGTGATAAACACAAAATATGACTTGTGCGAGTGTAACTAATTCATAAGTAGTAGTTTCTAGCTAGCTTAGATCAAGATCTTGATTCACCTTTCATTATCTATGAGGAAAATATAACCTCTTGCCAGACGCGATTGATGCAATTCAGCACACTTGGGTTGTATTGTTGTTTTTTCTTTGGACTATAGACAAAAGAATAGTCAATCTAAGAAGTGGGAGATCTGTACAAGAAAAATAAATGACTCAAGATTGAATCAGTAACCTCTCAAAAACTATGCAAATATGGACAAACATCGCTTAGAGAATAATTTTTAGCCAGTTTATTTGACTAACCACAAACAGAAGCAAGATAAAAAGACCACAACAGAGGCCACCATTCTCCAGTAATCCTTTGAGTTCCAAGGGTGGGTTATGCTGATGTTAAGTATGGGTCAGTTAGTTGCCATTGCACCCTAATGGTAAAGTCATTTGGTCCGTCTTTACAAATAAAGCTTGAAATTTACTTGACTTGATTATATGTATCAATACCATTGATCTTTTTTTTTTTTTTTTTTTTTTTTTTTTTTTTTTTTTTTGAAAAGAAACTATGGATATTATTAATAATAATTATGAAAAGTTATCCACTTGTTGGATGAGATATTCAAGCAGGGGAGAATTTCATAGTATGAAGTATATTGTCCTGATTACAAATCTAAGCTGCGAAATTATATCCTTCTGCTAGCCTAGAAATTAAGACCTATGTTCCTAACAAAATCTAGGATCTCTCCTACAAAAGCTTTATGGGCTGATGATTCTCCTTGAAGATCCTGTTATTTCTCTCCTCCCAAATTGTGTACCAAGTAGCCAAAACCATCTGTTTCCAGTACTTCTTAGTTGGATGACCTGAAATGCTCATGCTGACAGTACCAAAAGACTTGGCAGCTTGGATGTCCAGCTATCTCAAATCTGATGCAAAATGTGGCGCTGTCCAAATACGTGTATAGTATCTTTAGCTACCTCCTTGCATAGAAGACAGATAGAAGGAGATAGAGTACAGTTAGATCTTTTCCTTTGGAACACATCTGCACAGTTTAACTTCTTAAGGTTCAGCAACCACGCTAGAAATTTGGCTTTAGTTGGGGCTAGGTTTGACTAGATGAAAGATGTACTATTTGATTAGGGGTTGTGTCTCCTTGCAAGATTTGGTAAAATCATTTGGCTGAAGAGATGCTTTAAGAGCTCCCTATCGACACTACCTGTCTTCTCTCTGTGTCATTGTAGCCTCTGGCTGAGTATGTTAGTAAGTTGGCTGCTTCATTTGCTCTCGTGTCCGTGAGATTCTCAGTGATGTGTAAATTCCATGCCCATGTTTCTGTACCTTCATGCAACTCCCCTAACTATGTGTTCCTTAATTGTAGGTTGGTTTTACCTTTTGTGAGCCTATACAGATTGATAACTCTTCTTTTAGAGGTGTCACGCCATGCCATGTCTCTGTGCCTTCATGTCTCTGTCATTGTAGCTTGGAGATGATGCTTTTTCATTTTTAGTCTTACAATTGGGCTGGACTCCTAGAGAGGGGGCAATCCTCCCCGTCTGCAAATGTTTCCCCCATTAAACGCCAACAAATGTTCTCCCTCTTGTCATCTCTCATGGTTGTAGAAGATACTGACACACAAATTTTAAAAAGGAAATCTTTCCTTTAATCTAGGAAGCACTTTATGCATCCTTCCCAGGAGTCTCTGTAGGGTTGAAACTTAAGTGGAGTGCTGCTTTATTTTTAGTCGCTCATTAGGACTCTTGGAGGGGGCACCTTTCCCCAACCCTCCCTCAGCTATGATATGAATATTAAAAAAAAGACTAATGTGTAAGGTTGTTATTATTATTTCTTAAAATCTATTTTATATATTGTTATGGTCTTGAGAAGAGGATCTCTTCTTATGTCAATGGACTAGAAAGATGCTAGAATGGTTTGATTTCTTAAGAGACCTCCAACTCTTTCTTAACTTTTGACTGAACATTGCTGATGTTTTTATTCAATATTGATCCCCCTTTTAAATAAGAAGATCACTTGTACAATGAAATCTCCATACTTAGGAAGATTACTAATTAGGAAATTTATCAAATAAGGAAAAAAAAAGAATTCATGCAACTTTATTCCTAAACTGGTTTTTGACAATGGAAAGAGAAATGAAAAAGGATTTTTTATTTTTTTAATGCTACTGGTTTGACTTAATTTAAAGAACAATCGAAAAGGAAGTCTCCTATGCTTTCCTATTTTGTTGTCTGCCGTACTTCCGCCCATTAATGCATCCTCATATGTGGGTCTTCTATAAACAAAACCAAGGTGAAGGTTTTTTTTTTTTTTGGTTATTTTTCCCCAGTTTCTTTGCTTTTCTGTTTGAAATTGGTATTGGACTGTGCCAATTAATAATAGCACCAATCATGATCAAGAAAATTTTTACGATCAGTAGGTCATATCACTGAAGATATTTTTGGATGATTAAATTGGTCATTTGAGGCGGTTGTGTGTTGGTCAAAATTCTTTTAATAAACAACCTACTACTTGTGGACAGCTGTAAAGAATGAGTGGTTATAAACTTGTTCAGTGATGATAGATAAATAACTGGGTAGTAATTTGACTACCAGGTGTGTGTGAAATTCTAAAAAGACCCATTTATGCAAATATTTCTATCCTTTTTGTACAGAAACCATTGAAAATTGCCTTAAGGATAAATTAGGCCTCACTCAGCAGAATTGATGGGAAAGCTTTAATCAAGGACACTCTTAAATGAAAGTGGAGTGATGCCAAGAAACAGAAGACAGAACGAGGAGAATGAAAGCACTTGATATTTGTTAAAAAAGGGAGCTTGGATTTTTATTTGTAGAGTTAGTAGTCATTCTTGCTTGATTGGCTGTACCTTTTCATTAGCAAAGACCTTTTGATTTAATGCTTATATCCAGACAGCTATGCTCCCCCTCCCGTTCATCAAGAAGTTCACACCAAATATATTTTGTGGCCCAAATCTTAGGTCTAGATGTAATGTATGAGATGATTCTGATTGAGTATATCTGAACCATTACATCCTGCTTAATCTTGGGAGATTTTAGAAATTCTTTTTCCAACTTATTAAAATAATGCATTATTTTGACAATCTTGTTAACAATAACGTTGGAGAGAAGCCTCATTCTTGGGAATGACTTTGATGAGAACAGAGATTGGTGCCTGGTTTGTGTTATTCTGCATGTCTAATGTATTTTGCTGCACTCTAAGTCTGGAATGGTCTTCTTTTTGGTTGCTTCTTTAAATACTACTAAGTTATTACAAGTTGAAAGGGAATTGTATACCTAAAATATAATAGACAGTTATGCATAGTTTCATGGATTATCCCTTAATATTTGAGCTTCTTTTGCTTACTATTGGTACTTATATCTTTATTTCAATGTTTGCTGTTGATTAAATTATTATAAAAAATCTAAAATCTACCTATCTTGTTGTTAGTGCTCATAGCAATTTCAATGGTAAATGAATTATGTTTTATCTTGTTTTGCAGGTTCGGGGATCTATTCCATTATTGTGGGAGCAGATTGTTAACTTGACATATAAGCCTAAGTTTGAGATTGTGAGGCATGAGGAAGCAGTGAGTACTTTCCTGCATTTTTTGGTCATTAATTTTCTTATATATGTTGCTTTCTATGTCCTTTTTGTTGTTCCATTTTTTGTTTAGCTTGGTTTGTTTGGTGAGCGATATAACTTGTCCTTGTCAAACTCAATTTTCACTTTCTTGCAGCCTCGAGTGGTTGAACGTCACTTTCTGGACTTACAAAAAAGATATGGGTCTGTCTTAGCTGTTGATCTTGTCAATAAGGTATATATCTTTTGGTGTAGTGCCATAACTTTTGGTGCAGTACCTTTTCAGTTCCTTTAGCTGTGACTTTCACAAAAGTGATGCATTTAAATTTTTTTTTCTTTGAAGTAGAAATTTTGTTTTTAATAAAAACAAAAATATTTATAAAAGAAGAGGAGGTTGTGAACTTGTGATGATCCAATGCTAAGACATTTATGTAAAAAGAAAATGAAGAAATGGCCATAAGAAAGCATTTTTTAGACCGATGTTGTCGAGGCAAAAAGACAAAAGTAGGCCATAAGCCTCTGTAATGATGCATAGGCAGGCCTAGGCAAACCATAAAATAATTAATATATATATATATATATATATATTATAATATGCTAAAATAAATGATATATTACAGATTTTAGTATATTATTTAATTTTTATTAATTAGAGTTTAAAATAAAATTTTTTCAAACCCCTCCTAAAAAATAATTCACTATTTCCCTGGAGTGCCTAGGTGATTCCTTGACAACACTAATTTGGACACGACGGTATTAGAATAATCATTTCCCATTTGAAAACTCTCTTCAAACTTTGAAATTTTGTATTTCAAAGACCATTATAACGCACACACACAATGTGTTATCTTTAAGACCTTTTTTTTTGTTGTTCAAAGAATGAAAAAAGTGAACGCAACCATTACTAATGCATTAAAAGCAGAGAGTTTTTACATATCTAAATTTGGAGATCATTTGTGAATAATGGTTCTATGGGAGGAAGTAAAACGTATGTGCAAATTATGAATAGGGTCATTGCTAGTGTCAGACATGGTAATTGTGAAAGCTTATCATGACTTAAATTTTATAGAACCAAAAATTTTGATAGAAAGTGTTCTCTATGAATTAAAGTTTTCTGTGGAGAAATTTTCGATGTTAAAAGTTGAACATAATTTATTTTGTATGTAGTAATTTTCAAGGATTATCATGAGTTAAAGTCTATAGAGCCGATGACTTTTTGTTAGGAAGTGTTTCTTATGAAGTCAAGTTCTCTTTAGAAATGTTCTTTTTGTGAAAAACTTATCTTACTTTTTATGGAGCATTTTTGGTTGGAATCTCATTAATAGTTTGGAAAACTCAAACAATTTTGTTCTTCTAAGTTTTTGGAATAAAAGGGTCCATAGTTCAAATGTAGAAAACATTTGTAAATTACGCCATCTTGAGACATCAAAGTGGTGGCAAGAAATAAAAATTTGAGTTCATTCGATTTATGCTCGGTGGACTTTTTTAATTTATAGGGGTTGACTTGTAGGTAAAATGGAAAGTTAAATTTTCGAAAATCCAAATTTATTTGAAAAAGATTTAAGTTTTGTTCCCAAATTAATATGGGCTAATAATTTCTTCCCTTATCTATTTGCACTTTTTAAAAAAAGAAACAAGAATTTTATTGATAGAAATGAGGTAACACAACAAAACATGCAAGCCAACCCAACACAAATTAAGATGTTATACAAACCTCGAATCCACTCCTAAGTGGAATATCCCTTTGACAAGGAGTTATAAATAACCCAAAAGGAAGCTAATGCTAAAGATTCTTCCCAAATTTGGGAAGGGGGGAGTTCCCTTCCCTCAAAAATTCTAGTGTTCCACTCCTTCTAAAGGCTCCATAGTTCTGCCATACTAACCACCACTCACTAAGCCCGCTTTTTGAATCCCAACTCCTCTCGGAATGGGCAAATAAGGGAGAGTCCACGGTCCACCTCAATTGTCTCTAAACAAAGACCAAAGATACTCCTCCATCTGTACCAAACAACGATAGAATACTGACACCTTAGAAACAAGTGATCAACTGCTTCACTACTTAACTTACATAGATGACAACAATAGGGGGATAAGTAATGACTGGGAAATCGCTTTTGAATCATTTCTCCTGTGTTGACTTTTCTTAGAACCACTTCCCACACAAACAACTTAACTTTAGAAGAGACTAGGGCTTTCTAATTCTCTTTGCAAGGGAACTTTGAAAAGATCCTTCTAGGCTGTACAACCTAGGAAATAACTCCGCGAAGGCGTCATTGCCCCACCAAGCATCCTCCCAAAAACGTGGCCTACTTTCACTCAAATGCCTAGAAAATAGCACTGGTACAGGGAATGTATGAACTTCCATGGGTTCTTGAATGTTGCATTCCTAGCTATGCCTGCATCCCTACCATTAATGTCGATGCCATGTCTACTTTTGATAACGTGGGCCCACAGCTGATCCTGCTCCCTAGGGAATAGCTATAACCATTTGCCTGCGAGGGCTTTATTCCTGTTCACAATATTACCAATCCCAAGCCCCCTCATACTCCTTGGTAATTTGAATAGTACTCTACTCTACAATATGAGACCCTGTACCATCGCACCCCCACCTTTCCATAAAAAGTTTTTCATCAACCGCTCTATCTTGGAAGCTGCTTCCCCTCTAGGAATCTTAAGAACTGACAAGAAGTATATAGGTAATGCATCCAACACTGCTTTAATCAGAGTAAGTCTACCACCCTTAGAAAGAAACACTCTCTTCCACATATCTAACCTCCTAGACACCTTAGAGATAATCGGTTCCCAAAAACTTTGGGACCACGAGTTTCCCCCTAAGGGCATTCCAAGATACCTCAATGGCCAATCTCTCGCATTGCACCCTAGCCGATTTGCAATGTAATGCACTGGCGCCGCATCCATAGAGATTCTCGCTAAGCAAGTTTTGGATAAATTTGGACGCATCCTAGAGACCCAGCATAAACATTGGACACTGCGAAGGGCGCTCTCGACGTTGTCTTCCGTTCCTTCCAAGAAAAAAAGAGTATCGTCTATAAACTGAAGATGAGTAACCTCCATCAAATTCCTACCCACCACAAAACCTCCGATTCCATGAGTCTCCCTCCCTTTGTCTAGCATCCGCACACAATATCCACCGCCATAGTGAATAGAAAGGGGGACAAGGGATCCCCTTGCCTCAAGTCCCTTAGGGCCTCTACTTTACCCTTGCCCGTCTATTAATAAAGATGGAATAAGTAATAGAGCTTAAACAACCTTGGATCCATTTTCTTCATTTCCCACCAAAGCCTTTGCTATGAAGGATAAAATCCACGAACCTCCAATCCACCATGTCGTATGCTTTCTCAATATCGAGCTTAAGCCAAGCTCCCTATCCATATCCCTATTCATCTTCCACAAATTTCCTTTAATTCTCATTTTCTTTTCCTTTTCTCCTCATCCTAGTGATTACTCCCTTCTAACCGATCCAAGGCCTCAATGTCACACTCGACTTCTCGCCGCTTGCTTTCCTCCTTCTCCAAAGACTCGAGCCCCCCACCCATAACATTCTCCCTAGAGCCACCTTCAACTTCTGCATAAATTTAAAACCCTCCCATCCTTCACCCCTATAGGACGTCCACCAATCTTGTACCTTGTGTTTGAAATCTAGAAGATAAGCCAATCTACCATTAAACCGCTTCAGAGTAGGACCCTACCTAGGAGCTGATGTACTCAGAAGTACTGGCTAATGATCAGAAACCAATCTATTCCCCACTTCTTGTCTATAATGCTGAAACAAATTCGGCCACACTTCAATAAAAAGGAACTAGTCCAACTTACAGCAAACGGGGTCCCTCTGAAAATTGGACTATGTGTATGAGCCATTTGTCAAGGGGGGGTCATGGAGGCCCAACTCACGAATGATGTTGTCGAAGTCCCTCATATTTCTATTCAATCTACCACTGTTCTTCTTCGACATATAGCGAACCACATTAAAATCACTTGCTGTACACCATCGGTCCCCATAAAGCACACTCAGCGCCCCTAGCTCATCCCAGAAGTAATCTCGCCCATATCTTCCACTTGGCCTATAGACGCTAGATGGCCACCATTCCTCACCATTGGGTTTTGTCTCACTTTAACTGAGACTGAAAAATGCCCAGTGATTTCTTCCACTATGGCACAACTTCTAACCTCCCACACCATTAAATTCCCACATAAGGATCCAACAGTCGGCAAATATACCCAATCTTTAAATTTGAAATGCCATAAAGCCCCTACCGCCACCCCATCCATGTTGCACTTCTTCCCTTCCTGCAGAACGATGATATCCAGGTTGAACTTCCCAATTACCCTCTTAATCTTTCTACACTTATCCCTGGATCCACACGTTCTAATATTCCAAGATAATGTCTTCATAGGAACCACAAGCTCCCAACTTCCTCTCGGACCCCCAGATCTCATCCTTTCACCCTTTCTCCCTCTTTTGTTTTCTCCCGGTCTAACTTAACTAATAAGACATTCATCCTTGCCAAAAAAATTTCCACTTCTTCCTTGGTAAGAAGTTAACGTTCATCCTTGCATTTAACATTGTTTCAAACCTAATACAATGAGAATCAATGTCTTCAAATCTAAAAGATTTACTTTAATATTTTTGAAATTTTCGTTTACTTAAAATTAATAGATACTAATAAATTATAAATTCTTATAAGATTTTTCTTATTTTGAAGCATAAACAAATGTTTAAAAATTTAACTTTAACGTACATATTCTAATTGATTCATCAATTAATATTTCTTCCAAAATAGAAACAATCCACCATTACTCATTGCCCAACTACACTTAGCCATCACTATGGGAATAAGCAAAGAAATAAACTTCCATAGATGTTTGGCCTCTCACACCTCTTTGATGCCTTTCTATTCCACTTGGGGCTAAATTCCCAAATTTACTAGTCATGGCAAATACCGACAATGCATTAGATTGTTGCACATACCTCTAAATCCACATGCTGTAAAGAATCATATTTCTTTTGTTGATATTGTTGATGTTCCATTTCAATACCGTCAAAAATTCTCAATTATGGCATGAGATCATATTCATCTTTGAAGTATTTTTTCCTTCCAATACTTTTTTCTTAGAGCTTCCTTTATTTTTTTTATTGAGTATAATAATGCGGATCGGGCTTTAATGAGTTCTAATACGCAACGTCATGCTGTTCTCCATTCTCGATTTGAGAAGTGCATTGTTTGAATTGGGTTGGAACACCAAACAACTCTAGATTCGGGGTTTCTGCTATCGTTGAACACGTGGGAAAGATCATTTATATCTATATTGGTAAAATCATTTTGTCATGAAATGGGGACATTGTAACCCTCTCTACCAGCTTGTGGAGTATCCAACCTTTCTTTTTGAAAGGAACGATAAATGGTTTATATTATAAATATGAGTTGGATGAGATATCCGAAAAGTACAAAAGCATTACAATATTACGTCATTTGCAGAATATCAAACCTGTCTTGAGGCCCACTCCTCAAAAGAATATCTTATACCCAATTTACATGAGGACATTCAAGTGGCAAAAAGGATGATTTACTTCTCCCAAATACTGTCTACATTCACACTAATATTGTTGAAAATACACTAGTTCTAAGATTCCCACATTGCGTACCAAATAGCAAAGTGTACGAGTGTCCAACATTTTGTTACAGCAGTAGGGATAGAAGGAGGGCATGACAATGAATTTTCAGCAGAAGGCACTTTGAGAACATTATAACTAGCGCCCTTGCCTTATCACCTTCCTTCTGAGTTCGTAGGAAGTCTCTCATCCTCTCAATTGCACCTGCCCTTTTTGGAACCTTATATAGTGAATGAAGGAACTTAATCCCTAAAACAAACTTAATGAGGGACAATCAACCACCTTTTCAATTGCCCTCGTGACCCTTTTTCCATTATTTATGTATGTCTAACAGTGTGAGAAGAAGACGTACTTACGAGTTGTTTAGGAACAGTGGTTTTGAGTTTCTCAACACTTTGTCGTAGGATTAGTATGTCAAGATTTGAATTAACAACTCAAATTACTAACTAAAATGAAATGTCTTAAATGTCTATCGTTTCGTATTATTGTATTACAGTGATAATTTTAAGATGGAAAAAGAGGACTACCTTTAATGTTTTTGTCGTCCACCAAGGGGATATAGGTGGTGAATAGCTATTGTCAAGCTTCTGCCATAAGTTGTTGGGTCAATGAACATGAGCCTCATGTTTAGTTCCCACACTCGAGTTTGCACCCTCAACAACTTCATTATCCCCTTCAACTTGCTTCCATTGCAATGGTTAGTAGCCCTTCTTCAATGCTTGGTATTTGTTTTTTTGTTTGTTTTTTTTTTCTCTATAGGGGGTTGGGATGGGATACAAGTCAAATTATAGTTTCAACTTGCTGCCATCAGTTCAAGGTTGGTTATCTTTTAATGCAATGTGAGTTTTTTTATTTGGACTTGCCGTGCCATTGTGATCAAATGAGAATGGATAAAAGGCTTGTGAGATTGGTGTGAGGGTGTAGGGATGATTATATTTATGGGAGTAACTCTAGATGAATATGAAGCACCAAAATACAATTGATGCTTTGAACTGAAAAAAAATTAATGCTGTTTTGTCTAAAAAATAGTAAGCTCTAAGTAATGCTACAAATTGATTTACTTATTAATATTTCATATGTAATAACAAACTTTAATTATGACTATAATGAAATTATGCTATAAAATAAGTTTAAGGCATGAAAGAAATTATATTGACTTCAAAGAACTCAATATTGTTGATCTGTAAAGTCTGGATACCTCATCTGGCATTTTGTACTTCTCTTTTATATAATTAATGTATATGAGTTTCCGTTTAAAAAAAAAAAAGAACTCAATATTGTTGAAAACATAAAATTTCTTAAGGTGATTACATAACAATTTAATGAATAAACTGTTTGTAGGGTCATATAATTATTATTTGTGTTCCTTTTCAAGTGGAATCTGTAGGCTAATTCTAGTTTTGTATGTGCATATAAATAAGACACAAACATAATAGCTACTGGACTAAATAGGCATATGGAAGTTGTAAACCCAAATATTTTTTAATCTAAAATAGTTATTTAGCAAGAAGTAACTATTTGGATCCCAATACTGCAATTTAAATTCATATTAATGTAATCTTGAATCCTTAACCCAACCAAGAAGTGTGTATGCTTTACTAAATTCATAAATTTATATGATATGTTGAAAAAATCTTTCAACATTCAACTTGTATGCCAACATTTGAAACTATAGAAGAGCTCAATGTGCTTGTGTTACACAATTTTTTCTAAAAGAAACAACAATATAGTATATATATTGATGTGCGAGTAAAAGACTATACAAAAACCTTGGGATGGGACAGATGCCAGTTACTTTATGTCAATCTTCTAGATGCTAGTTACTGTCAGGAAAGAAATAGAGAGATGTATCAGAAACTTTTTCTGGAAATATGAATTCGCCGAGAGGCCCCAATTTTTAGTGGGCTGGGATAAGGTATGCAGACAGAAAAATAGAGGAGGATTGGGGGTAGGCATCATGAAATTCAGGAACCTGGCCATGTCCGCTAAGTGGCTATGGAGATTCTCTACAGAGAAGTCATCCTTGTGGAGAAGAGTCATTTCCAGTATTCACAGCAACTCCCACAATGACATGGAAGCAGGACTTAATATTAGAGTCTCAGGAAGATCTCCATGGAAACATATCGTCTCCATCTATCCTAGATTTCTGAAATGTATCCAATGGAGAATTGGCAATGGCTCTAAAATTCGGGTTTGGGAGGACACATGGAGGGGACAAAGATCCCTGAAAGAGGATTACCCGAGTTTATATAGGCTGACCAAATGTCTGAAGGCCTCCTTTCAACAGATGAGAAGCAGCGACCTGGAGAATTCCCACATTAACTCTGGCTGGAATTTCAATTTCAGGAGACCATTAAAAGAGGAGGAAATCGAAGATTTGGCGGAAGTGTTGGAGATTTTGGACCGAATCCAGTTTGGGGATTCAGAGGATTCTTGGAGATGGAACCAGGAAGATACTGGCACCTTTTCGTAAAGTCCTGCTACGAAGCTTTTGTGGGTCAGACGGAGGTAGACAATGAAATTGAAACAGACAGCAGATTTCTATCCATTTGGAAATCCCCCATTCCCACAAAAACCAAAATTTTAATGTGGCTTATAGCATTAGGCAAGTTAAACTGCGCCACTGAAATGCAGTTAAAAATGCCTAACAATTATATTTTTCGTTCTTGGTGTTGCCTGTGCAGGAATGCTGAGGAGGACGTCGGACACCTTTTTTGGCAGTGTGGTTTGCTGAAAGCCGTATGGGAATCTTGGAGTACTTTTTTGCCTGCAATCGAAGCTCCGACAGAAGAACCTCTCTCCTTCTCAGTCCCGACCTCGATTCCACACAAACTGATTCGGTTCTGGTGTTTAATTAGATTTGCTATTTGGACGGCCATTTGGGAAACCAGAAATAGCTGTATCTTTAGGAATGTAAGGGTGGATAGTAGTAGCACTAGTCACAGAGCAGTGCACCTTTTTGCAGTCTGGGTTGTTAATACAAAATGGGGGGGGGGGGGGGTGGGGGGTGGGCCCCAATTTTGGCGGGTGCCTTGTAGAGGTTGACCCCCTTTGT
>JAJIYU010004945.1:0-23277 GCA_030144865.1 Tinospora cordifolia
TTTCGAGCTCACCCCATTTTTATTTTACAGGTACTCATGAGCCCAGCGCTCAATGAGATGCAGACTGGAGACCTGAGGTTTTATAGTAAGAGAGAGTAATATTTTTGTTAAACCATCTCTCTGTTTTTGTACAGTTTTTATGATGTATATTTTGAACTTGGGCCAAAGGGCCATGTATCATATTTTTGTATATGTATATACAGGACTATTTTACCATCTTGAACATTGTTTCTATTTTGACTCATAAACTGATGATTTCTAGTTATGGTATGTTATACAATATTCAATGATTTAGAATGATCTGATTCGAAAAGTGCTTCCGCTATTACTATCTTGATTTCCAGTATAAATATGATTTTTAACAACCGGTGAATCTAATTTGAAACTAATTGCTTAGTGAAGCATGATTAAAATGATTATTTGAAATTAAAAGAAATGATTTAAACCTCGTGTATAGAGGTAGAAAGATAGACTGACGACATCTGTCGCACGCCCGGGGCCTCGGCGGACCACGCACCGAGCTTGGAGCCGCGCAACGCCCGACGACGGGGCCACAGATTGACAGACTCGACGTCTGGTCCGGGGGTCGGGGTGTAACAATAACCGCGGTCGGCAGCAAGACGCTTGTTTTTGAACACTTTTCCGCACACGTTTTTAGCTATCCGAATGTTCTAATAAATTTTATCTTGATTAAATATCATATAATTATAATTAAAAACAAATTTCCACTCATTTTTATATTTATTTTGAATTTTTAAAAATTTACGTTGACGTGTATACGTTATAAGACCTAGGGTGATCACACACTTGCTGTCATTTCCCATCCTGATTTGTATCTTCTCTTTCTTGGCTTTCTTGGTTTGACTCTTCTACATGGATGTAACACGACCTCATTTTTAACATTTTCGGGTATACTTCATGTATGTTCTGTTATTAGATAAACTATAGCATTATACGTGGCAACCATTGATTCTTCTGTATAGTATTTTGAACAATGGTTGTATACATTCATATGTTTCTCATTAATCATAGCAACTGCATGTGGACATGGTATCTCATTCATTTGGAATCGGTTACAAGTGCATGTTTTGTCCTTCATGTTGATTGTGTACCTCCATTCATTATCATTGACAGTATATATGTCATCGTTACATCCTTGTAGCTGAAAATGAAAAAGAAAATGTTATCATTAGCAGTTCAATTTTATGTAATATACATAAAATATACAAGAAATATACAAAGAAACAGATTGTATACATAAAATATACAAGAAATATACAAGGAAACAAATTGCATCCGAGAATACTGAACAAGAAAGTAGTTGTTGTAAGAATTATATATGCATTCTCACTGCCATTACAAAGTTATCTTCAAGCATATCATGATACAGTTTGTATAGCGTTGTGAATGTTGAATGTGCATTGTTTCTATTTTTGTAACTCCATTCTTGAACCAATGCTCTCAAGTTGTCAAGCAACGAACATATAAGTAGATCTCTAGCAGCTTTAATTGCTGCATTTATTGACTCTACTATGTTTGAAGTCATTATTGAGTATCTATTATCATTTGAATGTATACGAGACCACATTTCATATCTTACACTCTCTAAATACCCCCT
This sequence comes from Tinospora cordifolia, assembly GCA_030144865.1. Classification (NCBI taxonomy): domain Eukaryota; kingdom Viridiplantae; phylum Streptophyta; class Magnoliopsida; order Ranunculales; family Menispermaceae; genus Tinospora; species Tinospora cordifolia. Next base: position 1,619 of record JAJIYU010004945.1, read on the forward strand.
TATACGCTTGTCCACATTGTCAAGCTCATTCATGTTATCGTTAAATTCTTCTATAGTATAAGCTTTTGCTACCCCCGTGAAGAAGTCTCTAATTCTTTTTGGATTTCTTTTAAATCTACCTTTCAGGTTGCTTAGCAAATGAAAAATGCATGTACAATGACTAACCCCAGGATATACCAACAAAACTGTTGTTTGTATACTCTCATGCCTATCAGATACAGTACACAGTCCTCTTTTACATCCATATGTGTCCTTGAATCTCATAAAAAACCATGTCCAAGAGTAATCATTCTCTGAATCCACAACTGCAAATGTCAATGGAAATATTTTACTTGATGAGTCTAATATAGAAGCCGTAATTAGTGTTCCCCATACGTTGATTTCAAAAAGGTTCCATCCACAACAACAATTGGTCTGCAATGTTCCCAACCCTAAATAGAAGCATATAAAGCAACAAAAACATATTGGAATGAATTGTCATCGTTAAGCTTCAATTCAACTTTTGATCCTAGGTTTGTTTTTTTCAACATGTAGAGGTAGCTTGGTAGTATGGAGTATGAATTGCAAGGTTTTCCTCTCAACTTTTCCAATGCCTTTTCCTTTGATCGCCATGCTTTAATGTAATTTAGTTTCACACCAAACTTGTTACTCATGTCTTGTATTATATCTTGAGGTGTGTAGACAGTTTTCACATTCAAGTACTTTGTCTTTATCAAATCCGCCACAATCTCTGAGCTTGCTTGCCTTTGATTACATGCTCTTACATCTATTGGGCATGTGTGTATACTGAAAAACTTTCTTATCTTGAATGTGCGTATTTTCCCTTGTTTGGATGCCTTCATTTCCTAGCTACATGTTTTCACAATGCACCTCACAGTATACATTTGTTTATAAGAATGAATCACTTTGAACTGAAAGTGATTATTGATTGCATAAATTCTCAACGCCATTTTCAGTGTTCCTTTATCTTTGAACACCTGTCCTTGGACAATATTATTATGTTTATAGTCCGATATAATATCCTCATCTATATCATCACATTCCACAGTGTCATTTGTTGAGCCATTTGTTAAAATATCCACTATATTCTTACCCAAATACATTACATACTATAAGGTATCATTGAAATTATCAATGGCACATGCCAATGGGGTACAATCTGAATTTTGTACAACTTCACTTTCATTTGATGCACAAAGAGCGAGCGTTTTTGAACTTGTTTGTATACTATTATGCACTTTCAAACATAGACGATATTTCATAAAATCAGTTTCAATTTTCTTCAATTCTACATAGAACATCAATGACATATCATCATTGATGTCTATATGAGGGTAGTCTTCTCGAACTTGCTATCTTATATCTAATGATCTCCTTTGTAAATCTACTTTCAATTTATTAGCCAAAATACCTTTCAACATCATGAAAGTTGTGTTGAGTGATAGTAGCACACCATCCACCTTAAAATTTTCATATTTGTTTGAATTAACCCATTCTCCACTGTGATGAACTAAAATTGATATCTTATCCATTATCACCTGTCAAAGAAAAAAAATAACGATATACAGAAAATATACAAGATGTATACATTAACTACATCCAAGTCTCAAATATTGAACAATAATAAGGAAACTATTTGTATACAGGAAATATACCTAATATATAATCCAAATATTTATACAGAAAGCTAATTTTCTATAGAGATTAATTACACAATAATTAGAAAAGCAGAATGTACACAAAAATACACAGAAAATATATAAATTATATAGATAAAGTTTTAAGAAACTAGTTTTCTTCATATACGTCGAATAATGTTATATAAAATAGACTGTATACATATAATATATAATAAATATACTACAAATATATATATCTATACCACAAATATATAGAAAATATATAGAAAAACTAATTTCTCGAAGAGTTGAATTGCACAATCATTAGAACATATATTGTATATACATAATATACAATAAATATACAATAAATATACATTTGCATACAACAAATATACAGGAAATATACAATTAAACTAAATTTTCTACAGAATGGAATTGTTTAATGTTTAAGAAACATAGTATATATGTGTAATATACAAGAAATATTCAACTAATATATAACTTGTATACATGAAATATACAGAAAACATATTTCCTGCATTACTGAATTGCATGATGATTAGCAAACATACTTTAACAAATAATATACTAGAAATATAACAAATATCCAATCTCTATAGGACAAATATACCAAATCATATAGAGTAACAATTTCATGGTTGGATGATTGCACATTTATTAGAAAATAGGCTGTATACACGTAATATACAAGAAATGTACACATAATATACAATTTGTATACAACATACATACAAAAAATAAATAGATCCAACATGTTTAGAGGAATCGATTGATTTTTAATTAAGACAACAGTTTGTTTACATGTAATATACAAGAAATATACATATAATATACAAATTGTATACAACAAGCATACAAAAAATAGACAGATCCAACATCTTTAGAGGAATCAGTTAATTTTTAATTAAGAAAATATTTTGTTTACACGTAATATACAAGAAATATACCCAGAATATACAAATTGTATACAACAAACATAAAAAAAAAATAGATAGATCCAACTTGTTTAAAGGAATCAGTTGACATGTTTAGATGAATCAGTTGATTTTTAATTATGGAAACAGTTTGTTTACAAGTAATATACAAGAAATATACAAGAAATATACACATTATATACAAATTGTATACAACAAACATATAGAAAATAGATAGATCCAACTTGTTTAGAGGAATCAGTCGATTATTAATTAAGAAAACAGTTTGTTTACTCATATGCAATATAATAGATCCCCATGCTTCCTAAAGAAGGAAGATATTTACTCATCCAAAATCTCCTCATAATAAGAAAATGTCTTTATTTGACACACTTTCACGATCTATAAGGACTCCCAGCCATTGTAGAGGGAACCATCAAATTACTTTCAGCTACATTCGACAAACTTGGCGTAGTGTCCTTATTCTTAATCAATATAGAAGGTTTTTCTTAAATTTGTCATCAGATTTTCTAGTATTATTTTCATTTTTGCCCATTTTTTTTTCTTATTGGTCATTTTTAGCACCAACGAATGGCGTCATCTATCCCGTTCATCATTAATAGTAGAGCTAGAGGTCAACAACCCATAGAAGCTCGAGCGCACGCTCTAAGCTTCAGTAAGTAGCATTGCCACAATCCATTCGAGCTGTATTGAAGGAGCTCCCCCTAAATGATCTTCGAACTACAATAAACAAGAAGAACAAACAAAGTGTGAGGTTGTCGTCATTCGAACCTAACCACTCACGAGAACTAAGGATGTTGCAATTAGAGGTAAGATGGTCACTACACTATAAATGGTCCTCGAGAAGACCATGATCTCAATCATACACAAGTGGTCCCCATGACCCCCTCATCCACAAGATGAGTACATGGGGTTACCCTCCCCCTTTACTTAGGAGATTAAGAATTGAGCTCATCTTACAAATGTGAAGACCTACAATGGGAAAGTATACGAGAGCACCATGAACTTGAGAAAACACATAAAACTTATCAGGTTTGGACGTCATTCAAAAATTATGATGATGCAACCATGTGCAAAGGATTTTAGATCACCCTGGTCAGACCCACGTAGAATGGTATTAAAGCCATACTCTTGGCTTTATCTCCTCTTTGTGGGAATCAGACCAAAGTTCATGTCGTGGTTCTAGGAGATGAGAGATAGAGAGGAAAGAAAGTCAACAACCCTCTAAACTTGAGGCAAAAGCTTAAATAATCCCTTCTCAAGTTCAAAAACAAATATGAAGTAGCAAGGGTGGATGTCTAGGATTCTAATGAGAAAATAGTGAAATTTCAATGTAGTCTATTGCTGAATAAGTTACATTATTCATTGGTGAAGAAGAAAGGCAACATGTAATGAGAGCCACTTGATCAATTAGAAAAATATTGAGGCAAATTAGAGCTAAGAAAGAAGTGTACAATTCTCCAATAAAGATTCCAAAAGAAACAAGGATGACAAAGAGGAGAAGGTCGACCAAACTTAAGCAAAAAAACAAGGCCGAATGACTTTAGAAGAAGAGTAGGCATACACACGTGACTTGCACCAACTACATGCCTTTAAATGTATCCAACAAGCATGTCTTACTAAGTATCTAGGATCGAGAAAACATAAGGTCACCAAAAAGATGAATATTGTGCTTGATCTATGAGATCGTAGCAGATATTATCAATTCCAGGCATGATATTGACCAATGCTTCGACCTCAAGAATGAGAAGAAGAGCAAGTCACACATGCAACCTGAGGGAGTTTGTTTGAGTCCAGGCTCCAACATAGCAGCAAGTGGAAGAACAATCTTGACTCGAAGAATTATTGCAAGAAGTCCAAACTATTTTCAAAGGAGATATACATCACACATCAAACTAAGCCCTCATACCCTATGTCAAGGAAGTTTGAGGAGAAACTCTTCTCACCACCCTAACAAAAAAGCAAAGAAAGAAGAACTTCATCATCTACTTTTCTGAGGGGGTTGCCAAGGGTTCACCACCCTCATTACGATGTGTTAGTTGTTGGCATGGAAATCACAAACTATAAGGTTTATCACATCCTACTCGATACTAAGAGCTCAATTGACATACTCTATTAGTCAGCCTTAAGAAAGAACAGCTCTCCCCTATTGATGTACCTGTCCTTGGCTTTATTGGGCATGAGATCATGCCAAAAGGGATAATAACATTCCTTGTGGTAGTTGGCAAAGAAGAGCATAAGGTCACGACCATAGTGAACTTCCCTATCATCAAAGGAGAATCTGCCTACAACGTAGTGATTAGAAGACCCTCTTAAACAACCTAAAGGTTATGGTCTCCACCTACCAAGCTTTCAAGATTCCTAATGAAAGGGGGATCAAAGTTGTACGAAGAAGCCAATGAGAATTAAGGGATATCTATATGACAACTTTGTGAGGAAGGCAAAAAGTTGAAGTTAGCAATAATTTGGTGAAAAAAGAGCTCATATAAGTAGAAGAAATGTTGGGGGATGATCTCGACTCTAAAGAGGGAGCCTTATGGATAGAGGCCAAGGATGATTGGAAAGAAGTAGCAATAATTGACAACCTGGCATAAAGGGTTAAGGTAGGAACAACCCTTGATGAACAAGCTTAAAAACCAAATAGTAGCGATCTCTGAGGAATTCAAAGATATTTTTGCATGGTCACACAAATACCATATCCCTTGAAGTTATAATGTATCACCTTAATGTTTGCTCATCCATGATCCTAATTCAACAGAATAAAAGAGCACTCATCATAGATTGAACATTGGTCCAAAGGGAGGAAGTTGATAAGTAGCTATAGGTTGGTTTCATTTGAGATGTGACCTAATTGAATTGGCTCGCTAATGTAGTAATGGTAAAAATGCCAAACGAGAAGTGGAGGACCTATTATCATGGGCTTATCATTTGTTCCCTAGATTTGCTCATGCAACACCTCAAACACTCCTATTCTTGGCCGGCCATTTGCACAAACTTAGTTCATTGTATCGGAACCCTGGATAATCAGCTTGTAAGAAACTATCAAATAACTCAAGCATATCAGTACACAGTGTTGCACACTGACTGTGTATTGTTGTAATCACCATGGATGGCTCCCTTGAGCACATCCCTCGTTGGATGACTCCTTTGAGTGCATCCTATCCCAAGCACACTCTAGCATAATGGCTCGAGATAGCTCAATACGCCTAACATGGACATCGGGTGGCATACCAGCATCATATACCCAGCCCTTAGTCCCAGTGGGCCCCCACCACTCACTTTTCAACTGTGTCCCATAATTTACCCAAAGTAATGGGAACTACCTACATCCCCTCTAGAATGAAGGTAGTCGGCCCCTTGGGTTGCACCAAGTAGAAGTCCTAAAGATGACCTATAACATGTCATCAAGGAAGGTCAGATCATGTCCCTCCTTATAATAGACTTTTAAGCTTTTGCCCCATTTTCAAAAGGAAATATCAAACTGTGAGGCCAATCATACTGGACCTTTATGTGGGCTAAACAAACTCTGATCGTGATGAAACTTCACGGACCCTCTAGTTTGGTTACGATGCATGTGTAGACATGACCGTTATAGACTACCCCACTTGAAAGGTTGATACCACCGTCGACACTATGGCTACGTTCAACTCTGGAACTTCCCATAGTGGTCCTCGCTCATCAGTTTCCCCCACCCCCCTTTTGCATCAAATGACTATTGCACTACAACTCTTATGGTCTCGACTTGAATTTGGAACTTTTTCCCATTTAATGTCTCTTTTTGAGAACCATTGCGTTCTTGCTGTAATACCTCAAAACTTTATAGATAATTAAAAATAAAATAAAATAAAATAACTTAAGTAAAATAAACTTTAAAAAATCCATGAAAATAGTGGTACAAAACACGTACCATTCAATGTATGAAAGGGTCGGCAAACCAAAATGAAACATAAAACATTACAAAGGGATTTCCTTGCTAGTTACTACATCAATCGAATCCACTATTGCGACAGTGACTCGTTTGCCCAAAAAATCAAATTAGAGACATAGTTTCTCATTACTATGGTAATGCAATTCTCCTACAAAGGTAATACATATGAAACATGTGCAACAACATTATGTAAAGTTTCTCAATTGACTTTGGAAAGCTTCTAGCGCATAGACAACTTCTAAAATCCATACTAGCAATTATTTGGGCACGGGAAGCAAGTAAAATAAAGAATTAGAAAGGCTTCTTCAATGGAAACAACTCAAACTTCCCAAAACTTGTCATTGGGAACTCTATATAAACCCTACCTGAACACACTCTTTTTATCACTCAAGCAAGCATGAGTCTTCTTTCTTCTTGTTCTCTTAACTCTCTCTGCTTAATACCATTTTCGTTCCCTAGCTGTTACACAACAACAATAGTGATAGGATGAAGAAAAAACTAGAAAACTGCTTCATAGTAGGAGTTCAAGCTATACTGTTACAACCCCTTCTCAGGTGGCGTCATGACCGAAATAGAATTCTCAAACGTGTCAAAAGATGGACATGTTAGAAAACCTTGTAAGCCCTTTTTAGGAAATTGCCAATTTTTCAAAAATTTTGACAAAATCTCCTGCAAAAATATAATATGTCACCAAGTCGAAATCAATTGACAAATCACAATCAATATACAAAAAATAGATATCCGGTCTCTTATTCACCATTGCTCCACATAACATCCAAAATATGCTCTGACAATACACTCAAATGGAACCAGTATATGCAATCTCAAAATACCTTCGTCTGGCTAATTATTATAATTAACATCGTATTGTAAAATCTAAAAGAAAAACTAAGAATTATTACTCAAACATCTTTTCTTTCCCTTTCCTGTCCAAATCTAGAGAAAAAAATGGAGAGTAGAATGAGCAAACAACAAGCTTAGTAAATAATCTAACTATTGGTATTATATAGCCATCATATATATGAAAACATCAAAAGCAAAACAAATTTTCAAATCACTTGCGTATGAAATAAAAATAACAAACATGCATCATCTAATGTGTGAATATACAATTAGTTTCAACAATATGCAATCTCTTTCAAAACATGAATCATTTCCCTCCTTCTAGATAACAGGGCGAGTGTGCTCCTCATGTGCACAAATGAGTGTATTGGTCTCTAATTATCCATTTGATATTCTATCCATTTCTCCGTCATTCATCTCATGCTAGGAATGCACCAATCAAGATTAATACAATGGTAAATCCTGTAAGTCTTTTCCCTAAAACTATAACCAATAGAAATGTTGTCATGTCAATAACCTACTTAAGTATGTTAATTGATATATTACAATGTATCAAAATCATTTCATGAAATTCAAACAGGCATGCAATGGAGTATATTATTCTATTGAATAAAAATCTAAATATCAAAAGTAAAGATTACTCACAAAAATTAATGTTCACTTGTTCTTATTATCCAACAAAAATTTAGTCTTCAAGCACCAATATAATCCTATTACAAAATCATTTTATATGCATCAAATCAAATTCAACTCATTTACAGTTATTTTATAAATCCTTTCTAACATATTTACTATTCATATTTAATCTTATTTATGCATTTGACATCACACATTGGTGCTCCTTACCCTAAATAGTCTAAATAATCTTTACGATTATTTTTTTGCTTATATAAAATATTTTCATAGCGAAAAATATCAAAAATAGGCTTCTTAATTATATTTTTAATATTTTTTTGAATTTTGATAAATAACTCAATTGGTTAATCATGCACCAAAATTTCAATTCATATCCAAAATCTATGCATAGGATGTCAATGAGTTTAGATTTTTGTTCTCTATATTTTTGTAGGATTCAATTAAAATTTTATTAAGGTTTTGCATATTCAAAAGCCTTTCTTACAATTATTCAACTTTGCATATTTGTATTGTGTCCATAAGACAATTGAATGCAAATTAATCACATAGTTGTAATCTATGTATCACCCAAGAATGTATTACTATAATCTTTACTTAATTTTACTCACTATAGCGTAAAACACCATTTTTTGGTATCACTATAAAACACCACCTAAAGTAAAAATTATACCCCTAAGCTCCTAGTATATGACTTACATAGCATTTTTGTAACCAGAATAAAGGCAAATAACTTACCTACACATTAGATACGTCAAATTTTCTTTTCTTTCCTCTTTCCTTTTCTATGCTCTCTTCTACGAGTCTTTGTTTGTTGTAATGAAGAAGAAAGATGAAATGAAGTAAACAATGAAAATGCTCACAGCCCAATATATATATAAAATACGTTACCAATAGAATTCCTTCTCCCCTTTTATTAAATGGCTTTCACCTTCACTTATCATTCCCCTTCCTTTTCCACTTTTCTTTTTTTTTTCTTTACCTTCGTAGTAGCATCCACTTTGTTTCTTTATTATTTATTTATTTTCTCTTTCACACTCATCCACACCATTATATGTATATACCCATTATTTATAATTCCAGATATATATATCCATTATTTGTAATTCTATCTTAATATTAATATTACTGTTATTATTATTATTATTATTTTAAATTACTCCAATTTAGTTATGGTTTTTATATTTTCTTTCTGTGTGATGTTATATATAATGATATACATACGCGCATACACGTCTAATACATGCATATATACACACGAATGTCATGTCTATGTATAATAAAATTATGGATTGTTATAATCTCTCCAACTTAAAGAATTATGTCCTCAAAATTTAATTAAGGGAATGTATCTCATGTAATGAAAAGATTTGAAATATGTGCCTATATTATATCCTACGTTCCCAGGTTTTCTCCTCAATTTTCTTATTCTTCTATCAACGATTTGTATGGGTCTTTCCTTGTAGTTGGTATCCTCCCCAACTTGTAATTAAGTCAAATCTAAAACATGTGTTAGATCTGGATAATACCTTTGTAATACAGACACATGAAACACATTATGAACACCAGCTAATTGAGGTGGTAGAGCAAGCCTATAAGCTAAGAAACAATTCTCTCTAGAATCTTGAACAATCCTACAAAACATGGAGCTAGCTTTTCCTTCACTCAAAATCTCATTTGAGCTTTTTGTGGTGAAATTTTTAATAAGACCTAATCACCAACTGCAAATTCTAATGGTCTATGTCGATTATCAAAATAATTTTTTTAGCAATCCTAGGTTGCCTTGAGTTTCTATTTAATCTATTTAATCTTCTCTATGTGATCTGTAATGACCTTTGGCCCTAGCAATTGTGATTCTCCAACTTTATAGCAACAAGTTGGAGATCTATAAGGTCTACCATAAAGAGCCTCAAACGATGCCATACCAATACTAGCTTGATAACTGTTATTGTAAGCAAATCCATACAAATGAAGATATTCATTCCAACTTCTGCCAAACTTTTACAAGCTGAGAATATCTTCAAGCATCTAAATAACTCACTTAGACTGTCCATCGAATTGAGGATGAAATTCAGTACTGAGACAAAGGCAAGTCCCTAACCAAGTTTGCAATGACTGCTAGAACCTCAAAGTAAACCTCAAATCTCAATTAGACACAATAGATTCAGGTACCCATGTAGTCTCACTATCTCCTGCATATACAAACTACTCAATTTATCCACAATGTCCTTGCTATTCACTGGAAGAAAATGGGTAGATTTTGTTAATCTATCAACAATCATCTAGATGGCACCATACCTACCTAGAGTTCGTGGTAACCCAACAATAAAATCCATTATGATATGCTCCCATTTCCATTCAAGAATAGATGATGGTACATTTGCCCTCTAGGCATCTAGTATTCAACCTTTACTTGTTGACCCATTCTACATTTCTGTACATATTCAACTATATCCTTTTTCATTCCACGCCACCACACTATTTTTTTCATATCACGATACATCTTGGTAACTCTTAGATGGATTGTGTACTATGATCTATGTGCATCATGGAGCAATTCAACTCTAAGCTCCCGATGAACTGGTACCCATATCGTCCCTTGGAATCATAAGATACCATTAGAATATCTTTGCCACTCGTTTCTTTCAAAACTATCAGCCTAAGAATCATACATCCCAAACTCTGGATCATGTTGCTACAAATCCTTAATTCTTTGATTTTGAGCATCTGTTAGTCATATTATCATTTGAGTGCATATACCCAATGAAGCATCAATAGAAAATGTACTCATTACTATAGCCTGTTCTAGCATCCGTTATTTATGAGCCATTTGACAATCCACAACTCCAACTTTAGCTCCTTTTCTACTCAATGCATCAACAGACATTGGCTTTCCCAAGGTCATACTCAAGAGTGAAATCATAATCCTTAAGGAATTCTAACCATCTGCATTGCTTCATATTCGACTTTTTTAATCAAACAAGTACTACAAAACTTTTATGATTATAATATAATGTGAACCTCTCACCATAGAGATAATGTATCAATATTTTCAAAGCAAACACCACTACATCTAATTCCAAATCATATATTGGGTAGTTTTTCTCATGCACCTTTAATTGCCTAGATGCATAAGCTATTACTGTACTCTTGCAACAAAACACACCTCAAACCTAGATATGATCCATCAATATGAATGTTAGCTCTTTCTTAGGCTCTAAGAGTACTAGCACTGGTGTAGTAGTTAACTTTCTCTTCAATGCAATGAAAGTTTCATCACATTCATCAGTCCATGCGAAGGATACTGTCTTCTAAGTTAGCCTAGTCAGTGGAGCCACTAATCTAGATTAACCCTCCACAAACTTCTCATAATATCTAGCTAAACCTAGAAAACTTTAAATTTTAGTTACTATGGTTGGTCTTGGCCAGTTGATAATGGCCTTCAACCTTTGAAAAATCCTTAGAGATACCTTGTACACTTACTACATCTATCCAAAACTCACATTTACTAAAAATTGCATACAACCTGTGCTTTCTCAGAGTTTGTAAAGTGGTCCAAAGATATTATTAATGCATCTCCTGAGTTTTGGAATAAATAAGAATATCATTAATAAAGAAGATGATGAAGTAATCGAGGTATGTTTTAAACACCCTTTGGATTAAATCAATAAACATAGCAGGTGCATTGGTTAACCCAATTGGCATAACCAAAATTCATAATGTCCATACCTTGTTCTAAAAGCTATTTTTGGCACATCCTCTTCTCTAATCCTCAACTAATAATACCTCAATCTCAAATCAATCTTTGAGAAGAATTTCGCTCCAATTACTTGATCAAACAAGTCATCAATTCTAGGAAACGAATATTTGCTTTTCATAGTCACCTTGTTTAACTAACAATATTCTATACATTATCTTAGTCTCCCATCTTTCTTCTTGACAAACAATACAAGTGCTTCCCAGGGTGACATACTTGGGGTAATAAACCTTTTACTCAACAATTCTTCAAGTTGTTCCTTAAGTTCTTGTAACTCCTGTGGTGCTATGCAATAAGGTGAAATAGAGCTAGGTTTAGTTCTAGGCATCAACTCAATAATAAAATCAATTTTTCATTTCAAAAATATTTCAAGTAAGTCATCAGGAAATACATCTAGAAATTCATTCACCACAGGAATTTATTGATAACTGAATACCCTTCTCCTTTCCATCTACTTTTTTTATGCCAACTAAGTATTGTACTTCCTCATCATTATTTAATCGACCTTGAGTAGGAGTTTTCAAGCTATCCATGCTCTATAAGCAAAAGAAGTTTATCCTAGAATATGAAAAACTAATCTCTTGGCAAAACAATCAAGATAAGCATGATAAGTAGCAAGCCAATCCATAGCTAGTATGGCATCAAACTCCAAGAATTCTACCACCCTCAAATCAACAATCATCTCATATCCTTCATGTTTAACTACACATTTCTCACATATCATATTGGGATAAACTTGTTCCCCAATAGTTGTACTCAATATCAAGGGTGTAGTAGTTTTTACATAATTAAGTTTCAATTTAACTACCTTGCTACCAAAAATTAAGGATAATGTGGATCTAGCATCAATCAAAACATACATCATAATATCACAAATGTTGATCATACCTTCAACCATACTCTTGCTGGCCTTCGAATCAGGTTTAATTACTAACTTAGCTTGCTTTCTTGGAGGCAATGAAGTCATTTGGGATAGAGCTATCAACACCCTTTATGGTGTTTAAAGTGGACATTCATTTCTTTTGTGGCCTTTCTATCCACAATGAAAGCAAGTGATAAACAATTGACGTGTAAAAGACCCTATTTTTGACAATGCCTTGGCTGTTGACATCCCACCTTGTCCTCTGCCAACTCCTTGTCCAGATGATATTGGTTGCCTCATTGAGGAACTCTAACTATGGGATCTCCCAATAAATTGTTGTCCCCTGGAAGCCAATGTTGAAATTGGCACCACTGGTGTGGTAGGTATCCCAACCCTACTAGATACTTTTCTCGTACGAAAACTCTTATTCCCCTAAAATTGGTTCTTCATCCACTTTGATTTGTTTTTCCCATGGAATGTTACATATTGCTCAGATGATGGAAGAGAGGTGTGTGAAGCAACTTCTTGATTTGCAATTTCCAGTCTCTCAAAATCCAAAGCTTGATTAACTGCATCTACATATGTCTTTACCTTAGCTAGTCCCAACCCCTTACATATGACATCTTGAAAACCATTGCAAAGCTTTTTCATTTGCAAATTATCAGTGGCCGCTAACTTTGGTGCGAAGAAAGACAATCTAATAAATTCATGTTCATATTCTTTGACTATCATATTTTCCTGCCTTAGATGAATGAACTAATCCCTTTATTTATCTTTCTTTGTTGGTGGGAAGAACCACTCATAGAACATCTACTTAAATTTTTCCAAGGAAACTACACTTAAATGTCTTGTACCTGTAGACTTCCACCATTGTTCTACATCTTCTGACCTCTGTGAGTTTAAAGGTAGCTATCTAACTTTATCTTGCTCTCCAACTTGCATGTCATCAAATATAGTTTCTATTCTCATAAACCAATTTTTAAAGGGATCAATTAACTAACTTTGGTGGATAGAAAGACAATCTAGTAAATTCATGTTCATATTCTCGGACTATCATATTTTCCTGCCTTAGATGAATGAATTGATCCCTTTATTTAACTTTCTTTATTGGTGTGTAGAACCACTCATAGAACATCTTCTTAAATTTTTCCCAGGAAACTACATCTGAATGTTTTCTACCTGTGGACTTCCACCATTATTCTACATCTTTTGACCTCTGTGAGTTTAAAGATAGCTAATCTAACTTTATCTTGCTCCCCAACTTGCATGTCATCAAATATAGTTTCTATTCTCATCAACCAGTTTTTAGTAACCTCTAACACCAAACCCCCTATAAATGTTGGAGGTTCTCTCATTTTTAAAGTTTTCATTACCTTGTTATACCATTTCTTTTCCTTCTCATCACTTTTATCTACTGGCCCTAAAGTTTATGTTGCAACAATAGGTACTATCTCATTAACCCCAACACTATTAGCACCAACTTCAGAGATTTCTGGTGCATTGGGTTTCTGTATCTCTTCCCTTATCTTAGTCATCATTTTTGTAAGTTGTGCAATATTCTACTATTGCACCAGTGCCATCTCCTCCAACTTTTTAAACCATTCCTACTAGGGATCAATAATTCCCTTGGTTCTTTTTCTTTAGATCTATTCGTTCATAAAATGTATTAAATAACATCAACAAATTTATAATCTAAATGTAACTACCCAAATAAACCAATCTAGATATAAGGTTATTTCTCTTTCTATGACTTTTGAACCTAAGTCTCTAATACAACTTTTGTGACGACCCCCCTTTCAAGTGACATCACGAGTTACGACTAGCACAAAATTCTCAAACATGTCAGTGAACCCTGTAAGCCTTTTAACCAAAACACCAATTTCCTAAAAATTTTGACAGTGTCTCCTCTAAAAATGTAATATGTGACCAAGTCAAAATCATCTAATAAATCACAATTAATATAAAGAAATAGATATTCATCTCTTATCCACCATTGCTCCACATAACATCCATAATATGCTCTGACAATACACTCAAATGGAAACCAGTATATGTAAATCTAAAAGTACTTTGGTTTGGCTAATTGTTATAATTAACAACATATTGTAAACTCTAAAAGACAAAAACTTGTAACTATTACTCAAACATCTTTCCTTTCCCTTTCCTATCCAAACTTGGAGAAAATAATAGAGAGTAGAGTGAGCAAACAACAAGTTCAGTGAATGATCCAACTATTGGTATTACATAGCCATCATATATATGAAAACATGAAAGACAAAGCAAATTTTCAAATTACTTGCATATGAAATAAAAATAACATACATGCATCATCTAATGTGTGAATATGCAATTAGCTTCAACAATATGCAATTTCTTTAAAAGCATGAATCATCTCTCTCTTTCTAGATAACAGAGAGAGTGTGCTCTTCATGTGCACAAATGAGGAGTGTACCGGCATCTAATTATCCATCTGATAATCTATTCATTTCTATGTCATTCATCTCATGACAAGAATGTAACAATCAAGATTACAACGTTAAATCCTATGAATCTTTTCCGTAAGACTATGACCAATAGAAATGTTGTCATGTCAATAATTTACTTAGATATATCAATTGAGATGCTACAATGCATCAAAATCATTTCATGAAATTCAAATAGGCATGCAATGTAGTATACCATTTTATTTAATAAATATTAGAATTTTATATAATACCAATGTCACACATAATATCAAAAGTAAAGATTACACACAAAAGTCAATGTTCCAACCGTTCTGATTTCCAATAAAAATTTAGTCTCCACAACACCAACACAATCTTGTCACAAAGTCATTTTATATGCATCAATCAAATTTATGATCATTTTATAAATCATAAATTTATGATTATTTTATAAATCCTTTCTAACATATTTACTATTCATATTTAATCATATATAGATGTATTTGACTTCACATATTGGTGCGCCTTACCCTAAATAGTCTAAATAATCTTTAAGATTATTTTTTTACTCATATAAATTAATTTCATAGCAACAAATGTCAAAAATAGGCTTCTTAATTATATTTTTACTAATTTTTTTTTAAATTTTGATAAATAACCCAATTGGTTAATCACTCACCAAAATTTTATTTGATATCCAAATTTTATGAATTTGCTGTCGATGAGTTTAGATTTTTGTTCTCTATATTTCTGTGGGATTCAATTAAGTTTTTATGAAGGTTTGACATATTCAAAAGCCTTTCTTATAGTTATTCAACTTTGGGTATTTATATTATTGTCTACAAGACAATTGAATGCAAACTAATCACATAGTTGTAATCTATATGTCACCAAGAATGTACAGGTATAACTTTTATTTAGTTTTACTCACTATGGCATAAAACTCCATTTTTTGGGTTTGACTATACAAAACCACCAATAGTAAAAATTCTACCCCTAGGCTCATAGTAGGTAGCTTACATAACATTTTTATAACGAGAATAACGACAAATAACTTACCTACGTGTAAGTTCTGTCAAATTTTCTTTTTTTTTCCTCTTTCCTTTTCTGTGACATCTTCTCTGGGTCTTTGTTTGCCGTAATGAAGAAGAAAGATGAAATGTGGTGAACATTGAAAATGCTCACTGCCCACAATATATATGTATATCCATACATACATACATACATACATACATACATATGTGTGTGTGTGTGTGTGTAATACATTAACCAATAGAATTCCTTCTCTCCTTTTATTAAATGGCTCCTAATTCACCTTATCATTCCTCTTCCTTTTCCTCTTTTTCTTTTTTCTTTTTTTTTGTCTTTTTTTTTTAACCTGTAGACCAACATCCACTTTGTTTCTTTATTATTTATTTATTATTTCTCTTTCACACTAATCCACACCATTAACACTTATATATATATACCCATTATTTATAATTTCATATATATCCATTATTTGTAATTCTATCTTAATATTAATATTATTGTTATTATTATTATTTTAAGTTAATGAAATTTAATTATGGCTTGTATATGTTTTTTTTCTATGTGATGTTGTATATATAATATACATACATGTATACACTTCTAATTCATGCATATATACACACATATGTCACGTTTAGGTGTAATAAAATTATGGGTTGTGTCGGGACCCCTTCCCTAGGCCCAAGGGCGACCTAACTTGTACAGTGACTAAACTCACTCACTCATTGAGTCAAGTCCGTCCAGTCAACATTAAGCCTTTCCATTCAAGAATAGATGAGCCACATCAGAGTAATTCTAGCATCCCTTCATTAAAGTGTGAAAGTAAACATAATATGACATGCATTCTTTAATCATAACAAAAGGGTATCATTATAAATTTTATGTCATCTTGTTTCAAAAATGTACAATTGACTATTAAGATTACCAGCATGCAAAATGACCAACCTCTAGTAAAACTCAAAAAGAAATAAAGGACCCCTGAGGGAGCTAGGTTATCACCACGCCTTTCCCTTTATCGGCTATTGAGGAACCTGAAATGTTAGTAGAATAGTAAGCCTAATATACAATATGAGTTAGTGAGTAGTAAAACTAGTATATTACAATAACCCGCATTCCAAAAATAGAGCATGTCTGGATGAATAGTAATGATAGAAATATGGCATGTAGTAAAAACAGTTATAAATAGTGCAATAGTTAAGAAAGAACAATTTAAATACATGCTAGTTAAAAACTGTGTCCAAACTACAGGGTTTCAAACCATCAAATTTAACCCTATGGTCATCACTCGAGCGGGTCATGAGTCAAGCGTATTGGCCACTCAGGCCGGTCATGAGCTAGGCATATTCATCGAATGCCCTAACCCCGCTCTCAGTCCCAAGTGTCGTTACTCTAGTGGGTCTAAGGCTAGGCGCATTGATCATATGCCTTAACACCAATGCTCGGACCTCGAGTTGAATTTTAAACTCATTGTGTATCCCAACCACACGCTCGGACCTCGAGCCTATGGTTTCACTATCAGTGTACAACTACATATACTTCAAAACCAATTTATGTAGTTCAAACACATGAAACCATTCCACCATGTCATTTCAATCATGTTTGATGAAAGGAATACTGTTAAAGTAACATGTAAATTAAATTACTCACCTCAGGTCCTGCGCATGATGTCCCCTCAAAACTTGCCTAGTCCCGCGATATACGTTCGAATCTGCGTATGTTAAACTCAATTTTTGTTCCTCTATTAAAAATAACTTAATTTTAGTCCTACTATCCCTAATTGGTCTTAGTCGACCCAAATTTGACTCGGTCAGATCTTGTCACTGATCAAACTTAGTCACAATTGGTCAATTTTGGTCAAATTGGGTCAAAATGGACCTATTTGGTCAAAATCCCCCAAGTTTTTTCATACTTAGTCAATTTCCTACTTTGGGTCCTATCTGTGCAATGAATTTGTCAATTTTTTTGCGAGCAATCCGTATGTTAGATTTGTGCAAAACTTTCTAGATATGATCTATACCCCTCAAATATTTTCCAGAATTTTACTTTGTGATTTTTGGACCTCGTTTCACATGGTTTCTAGTGGGGATATCAGGAGATTTTGTTTCTCGGATTGCATGTGATAGGCAGTCGATGGTTGCACGATCCAACTCACTTACTCAACTCGAATTTGGCTGAAATTTGGTACACTCATTCTTGGGATACCTAGAAAGGTGTCCACCAAATGTCAGCTCAAAATATTGAGATTTGTCAACAAATCCTCTAAATTTTCAGTCAAGTTATAGAAAATTCTGGGTTTGTGTTTTCATTGGTGTTTTAAGCATCTATATCTTTTATAAAACCACTATTCTAGGGGCATTCTCTTGCATCAATCCTGAGCATTCAGACCATATAAAATTCTACTACTAGGACCAATTCGAATCAGTGAGCAATCATAACAATAATCACTCTCAAACACAACATCAAACATGGCATGCATCAGAATTTTCAGAAAAATTCTAAGTCTTAGATTTCTTTATGCAACTAGGCATCTTTGTATGCATATAAAATCATCTATACAAAGCCTTAGAGTTTGAGAATTATACCTTCTTTTAGTCTCAAATGTGAGGTCTAATCCTGCCAAATCTTGCCCCCAATGGATGTCCCTAGCCACTTCAAATGGGGTCTCAAAGTCGATTCCAAGAATGGGTTTCTGGTGGACTATTGAAATAGTGAGCAACTTACCTACTTTGACACCCTTTTTAGCACGTTTAGAGAGTTTAGTTGTTGTTCCTCATAAAATGAAAGTTATAAGTTCACGTTACAAGGTTTAAAATGAGTTATTTTACCTCAAGATCGGACCTTGGACGGGTTAGAAATCAGCCTCGAAAGATTGAATGAACACACTTTTTTTCTAATTTTCTAGGTTCAACAACGATGAACATCCCACTTCGTGGTCCTTTCTGCTTTAAATGGCTTATGGTTTTGACCAGGGGCTTAAACCTTCTTAAAGATGGAACTTAGATCTTTTCAACGCCTACAAGAATGTCCAAACGAAGGTAGGATGAAGGAGATACAAGGATTTGAAAATTGCTTGCTCAAACTGGATTTTGCAAAAAATTTGATTTTTTGTGTTATTTTGGGGTGCGTTTGAATGAACCAAATCATGCCACGTGGCTACCCATGTGGCTGGGGAGTGGCTAGACATGGTGGCTGGTCGGCTAGATTTTACAGGGGCCAGTTAGCGGCATGCTAGTGGCTAAAATCGATGGGCGAAACTAGGGGTGAAAACAGTTTCTTGCTGTTGGTTTGTTGAAAAACTAGAGGGGAAAGAGAGGGAAAATGAGTGAGACGGTGAGCAGTGCCCTTATGGTCTTGGTGCATGGGACTGGGCAATGGGCCAGCCCAACCAAGATTTGAGCTCCTTCTCTCTTTTTTTTTTCTTCATTATTATTATTTATCATTTGACACTCAATTACCTCACAAATTTTTAACTATACCCTAAGTTTCATTTTATACACTTATTTTTTTTCGAAAACCATCTAATTTATCCAACATTTGTTATTTTCTCTCCAAAAATCAAATAATTGCCTAAAAATTCATTATTACCCCCAAAAATTCATATAATTAACCAAAAATAATCCTTTCCCAATAATTAACATATTCTCATTCCAAAAATTATGTTTCTCAATTAATCCTATTTTTTCTAACTAAATTAGGAAAACTTGAGAAAAATTGAGAGAATTCATTTATCCCCATTTAAAATTCAAAAAAAAAATACATGAAAATACATATTAAAAAATACGGGTTATTACATTCTTCCCCCCTTATAGAAAATTTCGTCCTCAAAATTTATGACGATGAAGATAATAGAAGTCAAGAAGCAACACTCATCAACTTGAGATACTGTTAGATCATGAAATCTTTACTCTCCCATGTATCTTGCTCAGCACCATGAAACTGCTAGCGCACTCGTACCATAGGTATCTCTTTGTTACACAACTTCCTCACACCTCGATCGATGATAGCCATAGGCATCTCATCATAAGTATAGTCCTCCCGCAACTTCACATTCCTCCAATCGATAATATGTGAGGGATCGGGGTGATACTTCCTCAACATAGAAACGTAAAACACATTATGAACCCCTGATAGATATGGTGGCAATGCTAGCCAATAAACAACAGGGTTTATCCTCTCAAGGATCTAAAAAGGTCCAATATATCTTGGTGCGAGCTTCCATGAAATCTCAAAACATGTTTTCCCTTTTTGAGGTAAAATGAAGAAGAGGAAATGATCGCTGACCTCAAACTCAAGTAACCTTCTTCGATTATCAGCATAACTCTTCTATCAATCCTGAGTAGCCTTTAGATTCTGTCTAATCCTTTATATCTTCTCATTCTGCTCTTGTATGAAGGCGGGACCTAAGACTGCTCTATCTCCTATCCCTACCCAACAAGCAGGGGATCTACATGGTCGACCATACAACACCTCAAATGGTGCCATCTCGATGCTCGACTGGTAGCTACTATTATAAGCAAACTCGCATAAGGCCAAATGATCCTCTTAGCTACCTCCAAAATCTATAACACAGAGCGTAACATATCCTCCAAAATCTGGATCACTGGCTTAGACTGACCATCATTTTATGGATGGAAAGCTATCTTAAGGTTTACCTTTGTCCCCAACTGATTCTACAATGCCTGCCAAAATCGAGAAGTGAACCTAACGTCTTTGTCAAACACAATGGACAAGGGAACCCCATGTAGTTTCATAATCTCTCTTATGTAGAGGTGGCTCAAATGCTCCATTGAATTCTTGGTATTTATAGGGAAAAAATGGGCTAACTTTGTCAAATGATCCACAACTACCCAAATAGCATCTTGGGTCTTCTGTGTATGGGGTAATCCTATAATGAAGCCCATGGTTATGTGTTCCCACTTTTACTTCGGTATAGATAACGGTTGTAAGGTTCCACTGGGCCTCTGGAACTCAACCTTAACTTGTTGGCACATATCACATCTCTAGATGAAGATTATTATGTCCCACTTCATCTCGGGTCACCAATATGTAAGTTTAGCATCATGGTACATCTTATTGGCACCTCGATGAACAATGTATCTCGAACGGTTAGCTCCTCGAGCAAACTACATCTTAGGCTAGCATTGTCTAGTACCCATAGTTGTCCCCTGAACCTCAGTGCACCCTGTTAATCAAGTGATCACTCTCCATGAGAAGTGTCATCTACCTAAGCTCTAAATATATCATAATCTGCATCATGAGGCTATCCTTCCATGATCCCCTAAACCTGAACTGGCTAGGCTGTAATCTGTGTACTAACTTTGGTCTCAGAAGATGATTTGTGGATACTCATAACAGTGGCAAAATTTGTCATCCTCCACTCATGAGACACGGGTCTGGCCATACATGTAGTCTCGACCCATTTCCGACTCAAAGCATCAACCACTTCATTTGCCATCCCCAGTGTAATCACCCTAAGACTTGTAATGCGTCCACGTCAATATGAATTTTTAAAAATTCAAAATAAATATAAAAATGAGTGGAAACTTATTTTTAATTATCATTGTATGATATTTAATCAAGAT
>JAJIYU010004946.1:0-23209 GCA_030144865.1 Tinospora cordifolia
GCCAAGGAGAAAAAATCTTGCATAGTCTGTACTTTTGATGTTCTCGAGCCCTGATACCTCATCAGGCTCTTTTTTATAAATATATATAAGTTTCTTTTCAAAAAAAAAAAATGCATACAGCTTGCTATATGCTACTCTGTATGGGAAGAAAAAAATAATAGATTGTTGAAGGATGGTGGTGCTAGTCTAGATCAAATATGGGAGAGATCCATTATTTGTTTACTAAACGAATCTCAGTTTCCAAACTAGCAATAATGGGTATCTAATTGGAACAACATTTTGTATTGATTGTAGTTCTATGGGGGATAACCCATCCACTAGACCTCATTTGTCATTAATGATATATTTACATCTCTAAACAAAAACAAAAAAATAAAATAAAAAATAAAATAAGAGAAAAAAAGAAAAAGATAATGGAGTGGTCCTAGGATACTGCCAGAAAATGCACCCTAGGCCAATCATGTACATGTTGTCATTATGATTATTTTATTAATTCAGGAGTTTTATTATTATTATATTGTTGGTATATGTACATTATAATAATGTCCATGAATAATATGGAGTTATTCTAAATGTCCCTAGTCACTCATTGTCGTGTACAACAATGAACTAAGAAGACTAGTATTTGGTTTGATTGATGATCATGAGATGGCCATGTGTATGAAGATACAAATCAAACTGATGGGTACTTGTTAGAAAATAAGGTGTTGGATTGACCCGCTATCAGATAACTATTGGGATTAATGTCATAAGTGGCTCTTAATATAGATTTGTCATAAATCCTCATACCAAAAATCATCATTGGCAGTTTGCATCTTCCTTCCTCTGAATGCTGATTGTCTTCGCTTATGTTTGTATTTCGGGGCCTTCCTCATGCGACCAAAATATTATTCCTCTTTTGAGATTGGAAGATTCTTCTATAGAATCAGAACGTGGGACGGCCCATCATCTTCTTCTTTACTGCTTGAGTTTGGTTCTTCATTTGTCTGTTTTGTGCCTTTGTCCTCTTGATGCCCTCTCCTCTATTCCCTGCTATTTAGGTCCTCTGAAAGAAAGGATACTTTCCAACGTGCAATCTAGGAGGAATTTACCAGTAACCAGACCATGAACTAGATGACATGATGCCCTGTACCATACCCAACTTGATACTTTCCAACGGAGCTGGTATAGAAAGAGAGGATAGATAGAATGGATGAACTTCCAAGGGGAGTGGCAAGTTGCTCTGTATTGCTTAAACCTGTCATCATTCTATTTGATGAAACTCCATGAAAACTTGCTACTACTTTCCTCCATAGCAAATCTTTGGCGTTGGGAAAACACCAAAGCCATTTGGCTGCTGGTTCTATGTTATGAGTTCTGATGTTGCCTAGGCCAAGACCTGCATGGGAAGTGGCTTTGCATGCCTGATTCTAGTTGACCAGAAATGTGACTTTATCTTTGTTTTCAGCTTTACAGAAGAACTGTCTCAATTGTTTCACCATTCAGCTGCTACTGCAGATGGGATTTCGAAGATGGCTATGTGATATATGGGGAGAGCTTCCAGGGCAACTTTAATTAGAACAATTCTACCACCCCTTGGACAACTTTCCGATGGTTTGAATAATGGGGTTCCAAAGGAACATTTTCTTGGATTTCCTCCTAAAGGTAGTCCAAGATATTTGATTGGCCATGACTTCCTCAAGATACACATTTCTACATTTCTTTTGCTATCATTTGCATTTTCTCCTCTGGAATGTTAATCCATCCAATTCGACTTTTACTCAAATCAATTAGTCCCAAGAAAAAGAAAAAAAAATGTTGAGAACCTGGAGAAGCGGCCATCTTTGTTTAAGAAAAAGAGACTATCATCTTCATATTGGATACAAGTTAAGTGAATTTTATCTCTTCCTACCAAGAAGCCTTGGAGCCCAATGTCACGTGGCTTCTGCAAAATGCCGTGGAGAGTGTTTGCTGCAATTTTGTAAATAAATAGGGACAATAAATCCCCTTGTCTAAGTGAACTAGATGCTTCAATTTTTTCCCTTGGATGCATGTTTATGATAATGGAATAGTTGACAATGACTAAGCATCCATGGATCCATTTGCACCATTTCTTTCCAAATCCCTTGCTTCTCATGAAACGGTTTAGGAAACTCCATTGGACTGAATCATATGCTTTTTAAAAGTCCACTTTAATCACCAAACCTTCATCATTTGTTACGCAGCGATCCTCCACTGATTCGTTGGCTATCAATATAGCATAAATGTGTCTATTTTTAACAAAACCCATTTGAGTTTCAGCCACAGTATGATGAATAATCTCCGTCAACCTATTTGCCAACATTGTGGAGATTATTTTATATAGGTTGGAAATCAAGCTTATAGACCAAAAATTCTCCACTTTGATGGAGTTACTCTTTTTGGGGATGAGTTGAATGTACATTTCATTTATGCACTCATCGATGATCGCATGTTCATGGAACTCCCTTGTAGCTTCCATAATGTCTTTTTTTAATGAGCTCCAATTCTTTTGATAGAATAGCAAAGTGTAGCTGTACAAGCTTGGGGTTTTCTTCTCCCCACTATTGCAAATATGCCTCAATATCCTCTTCCTGAAAAAGTCTTTTCAACCATCTCTGCTGATAATGAGTAATAGGTTTGCATTTTATGCCACCAATTCCCCAGCTTGTCCATCATAGATCCGTAAATATTTAAGAATAGTATTGCATTATCTTCTCTTGGATTTTGTCCTCTTCTTCTATTAACTACCCTTCAAATGATCCTAGCTTGGTTATGTAATGCTTTGACATGTCTGATGGATAGGATTTTATGGAAATATTTAGTGTTGACGTCTCTTTCCTTGGCCCATTTGATCCTAGCCTTCTGCCTAGTTGCTCTTTCAACTCGCTTATCAATAGAGTGGATCTCATTTAATGGTCCGACTCTTTCTTCCTTCAAGTGTATACAGTTTCCCCCCTGAGCTATGGTGCTGTCCAAGCTCTCCAACTTTTTGGATGATTCATGCCTCTTTGCCTTATCCTCCATTTTGAAGTTTTTGCTCCAATTCTTCAAGCTACCTTTTAGATTTTTAAGCTTTTGCATGAAAGCATACCCTATCTATCCACTTAGGTTTGATGCATTCCACCATTCCTCAAGATTGGTTTTGAATTTTGGCCTAAATAGCCAAGAATGTTCAAACTGAAAAGGAGTAGGTCCCCACAAGAGACTTGTCGTATTTGACATTATGGGCCAATGATCCAAAGTAAGCCTTGCAACATCATCTGTTTAATATTAGGAAACAACTCCTCCCATTGGATATTGACTAGGAATATGTTTAATTGTGGCATGGATAGATGAGCTCTATCATTAGACCACGTGTAAGGGAAGTTTATGAGCTCCAAATCTCTAAGATGCAGTTCATTATCAGACCATCATACTGTCTCATGCTACTGGAATGCTCTGTATGTTGCCATTTTTCTCCCTTGTTTCTGACTGCATTTAAATATCGTGCAACACACCACAGGCCTTGAAGTCAAGCTGATAAACCAGCCAGCTCATACCAGAAACTTATCTTCCCTTCATCATTACATAGGCCATAGACAACTTTGAACCACCAGCACGTGTTACCCTCCCCTTTGATTTTGATAGAACTGGAGAATGAAGCATCGAAGTAGTTCTACTACTTCCACTGACTTGCTGTCCCAAACAATCATGATTCCTCTTGTTGTACCCATAGCAGGGAAAACCACTCATTTCGTTAAGCTGCGTCTTCACAGCGAGGCAACCAAGTTGGAGGATATATGTTCCTTTTTGACCTCCAGATATGTAACTATATCCAGTCGAGTTGCACAGATTTTACCTCTAATGGTGCATCTTTTCTCTTTAGAGCTGCAGCCTCTGATGCTCCACAAAACTATCCACATTGCACTTGTAAGATCCCCTCCCTTGACTTTCACATATTCTATTTACTCTTGGTTGGTCTATGGTAATCATGAGGCTTTTAGTTAATTTTATAATTCAGTTCCTTGAAGACTAGTTTAGATATGTTCATTGGTTGTATACGTGTGTTATGTAGGTTCACGCAGGCTGTGTATGATAAGGTTACTAATCCTCAGTTTTAAGTGTTATCACAAGTGACTTGCCTCTGAGATATATGGGAGACAAGTCATCACAAATAAAGCTCAAGTTATAAGTTAATTTGTAGAAACTGACCAAATAAACTACAGTAACCACCACACCGATCTAACAAGATATTTAATTACTAACTCTAAAATCTCAGTGTACAACACGAAAAGGGGATCTAAGAAAAGCTTCAGTATAATCAGGAGGCAGAAGGAAGAAAATATCAAATGAAACAACAAAGTTGAAATGATTACCTGTGCAGAAATAGCCTGACTAATTGTATATTCTGTTTCCATTTCGAACTGTCTCCACAACTTCTTACATTGCACAGGTGTAATCAATACATTCTTTTGAGGCACCTAAGTCACATTTGATAAATGGTGAACTAATTGAATTAAAAAGTGTTTAGTAAGGACCAGGTTACTATGAATTCTGAATTGCTAGCACCTCTTCCCATGAACTTGAAGCGAGAGGATCTACAGAAGCAGCCATGCATCTCTCTTGGGATGCAGAAATAGAAGCTGTTTTATCCATAAGAGAAGAAAAGAGTACATTTTCAATCTTGTCTGGCTTTTCGTCCAAGCGAATGGCAGCCATTACAGATAAAAGCTTCAAAGACTGTAGGAATGAGGTAGTACTTTAGAGAAGTTTCAAAATGAAACCACCTTTATATATTTACATACAATAAACAAAATTAATAAATATTTAAATATATAGCTAAGTAATTGCAAAAACAATAAAAATAAAAACAAAATCCAACTTACTTCAGCACGAGCATCAGTTGTAATTTTTCTGATGTCTTCCCTTTCTGTCCAAGCCCTAGGCATTGAATTGTTTTCATGATTGAATACTGTTGAGAATCTGAAAGAAATACATAAGGCAACTGCAATAATAAGCACATAAACAAAAATCACCATAGTTCAACTGGGCTAAAATAAATACCTGTCCTTCATAAGAATTAGGACCCTCCCAGCTACTTCCCTTGCTTTTCTCTCCACAACACTTACTGCAAAGTGCCGCAAATTCTGAACCATTGTATCAATTGTTTCTTTATCCAACTCAAAACCAGACAAGGCAGCTGAGAACCCCGTTATCGCCGTCTCAGTTTCATGTTTAAGAAGTTTTCTAATTGAATTCCAAGTTTCCCTTTCCGCAGCTTCCAGAAGCGATTCGATTGGTTCAACAAGTGCTTCACTAAGTTGTTTCTACAAGTTACAGGATATATTACTCCAATGATTAAAAACTCTAAATTTTCTGAAAGATGAACCCCCTGTTCACTGAATTATAAATCATTGAAAGTATTCTTAGACACTAATAAGTTTGGTTCACAGGATGTTGTACCTCAGTATTGGCTATCATTTCTGACAACTTTGCATTACAAACAGATGATGCATGCACTTCAATATCATGTTGAAGCTTTCCTCTAACTTTTGAAGCATCCCAATTTGCATGCTTTATGGCTGCATTTGGAAGTTCAATGATTCAACCAGAACAATATAAGGAGTAAGTAGTTAATATTAGACATTAGACAGCTAAGAGAATTATTTAATTTTTTATTAGTTACATGCAATTTCTTAGTTATTTCTTAACCAAAAGGTCGACCCAATCATTGATTCTCAACAACAAAGCTTTCCATCATGAAAAAATTATCCAAACCAGAAAGTTCTTGTTTTCTTGGTTATAGAAATGCATCAGTTTCATTCTTCCTAAATAGACCCAATAATTGCTAAAACAATCGCATGACAATAATCATGAAGCCATTGAGGTACGACTAAACATTAGGGAAGGACGCCAAGGTTGAGTAATGGTTAAAACACTCTTATTGTTGAATGGATTCCCATTTCGTGAGAGGGCTTGCATTGGCAACACTGATTAGGAGAGCGAGACTAGAACTTTTACCACATCTGGAGAATGTCCAAAAACTTTAAGCTGTCGTGAGCAATAGGCCACCCAAGAATTTGGCTATTGATGTAACTTGAGCTTTCTAAATCATATGGGCAATTAACAAAAGTAGAATTGAGCTCATGGAATAGAGCAAAGATGGTGAAAGAAAGATTTGGAGGAAAGATTATATAATTAACACTATACATTCTTCACTCTCTTGTTAAATAAGAAAGGAAGTAGAACTTCCTATATGGTCTAAAACTTCATAAACCAAACGACTCTAGTTTCTAAAAGCAGTGTTGTCAAGGCGAATGCCTAGGTTCCTCGAGTGCCTAGGCCACCACCTAGGTGCGCTAGGGAGGTAGTTGCAATTTATTTTTTTAGGAGGGACGCGAAAAAATTTTTATTTTAAAATTTAAATTAAAAAAAAATATATTCAAATCAGTAATATATTATTTATTTAAATATAGTTTATATATATATATAGAATGAAAGAGCAATGAATAAACAAATAATTTTTTTAGGAATCTTAAAATAATTATTTTATGGTCTGCCTGGGTCCCGCCTCACCTTACAGAGGCTTATCACCTAGTTCCATTTCTTTTTCTTGGCAACGCTATTTAGAATAACAATCAATTTTCCTAAATAACTAGAGTGTTAGGGTTGACACTGAGTGCCATGATCAATGTAACATTTACCCCAAGAACAAAACTCCAAAAATTAATTAAGGTCATGAATACAACCAAAAAGGCAAGGTCAACAATGATGGCTAAGGCAACCATTGAACTGTAATCATCAAAAGAATGAAATCTGAAAAACTGACAAGTTACAATCAAAACATTCCGTAATGCCCTTGACTTACGTTGTTAAAACATAATGAAAGACAAGGCTGACATTGCCACTAGGCCAAAGGTTAAGTAGTTGCTAGATACCCACAAAAGGTATCTCAATCAAGACAAAGGTCTTATGGTCTCAACCAATGAATAGGACCTCAGTTGCAATTTTCTAATATCTAACCTCACCCCATTACTCAACATTGCTCCTTGAACATTGTTGCATCATCTACAAATGAACCAATCAAAGAATTACCATTTTCATTGTAGATCTAATGGCTATTCCTCCAAGTCACGAGCTCCATCAAGGAGCTCCATCAAGGAGCTTCAACACCAATGCTGTGAGCGGCATGCTCCATTCATGATAGCTTAAATGCCTTCAATTGAACTACTTAAATAAATTTTCATCTGAGGTACCCTTTGTATAATTTATGTTACTTGAAAACAGGTTTGCATGTTAACTAAGCATATATCTAGAGATCAGACTTGTCATTTTCAATTTTAGGCATATAGGGACTTAGCTAAAAGTTTGGATATGTGTATTTGGGCAAGGTTTGTTTAATGTAAAGTATGGGTTCCATCTTTCTTCTTTCCTTCATTTTTTTTTTTTTTTTATAGAATTC
Organism: Tinospora cordifolia; assembly: GCA_030144865.1. Lineage (NCBI taxonomy): Eukaryota > Viridiplantae > Streptophyta > Magnoliopsida > Ranunculales > Menispermaceae > Tinospora > Tinospora cordifolia. The sequence goes on from JAJIYU010004946.1 coordinate 7,442, forward strand.
TTCAATCATGTATTTCCTTTCCTCCCCCTACTTGAAAGGATTCAAACCTATCAGTCATTCTCTTACTTTTGTGCTCTCACTTTTTATTGTAAAGATCTCCACACTAGCCTGCCAAAATATGAAGTGTCACACATTTTTCATATGCGTTAATTCTGCCCAATCTGTAATCTACAAAACAAAAAAGTGATGCCGTGGGTGTCTATACGACATCTCGACGACCATGTTAAGCTTTTTAACTAGGTAGCATACAAAAGTGAGGTATATTCAAGGTTTTTAACCATTGTGTTCTTGACATTTATTGCAATCACTATTCATATGAATGGAGAATCTTGGAGGCATGATTGTAGTGATATGCTATGTTACTTGAACTTTTTACTTTAGCCTCACATACTTGTGTTGAGACTTAATCGTGCAGCTGCCCTAGGACCTAATATGATAATCCATGTTTTCTGTAAGGAATGAATAATCAAGCTGTTCTGCCAATATGAGTATACTTGTGTTGAGACTTAATCATGCATCTGCCCTAGGACCTCATATGATAATCATTGTTTTCGGTGAGGAATGAATTTCAAGTTGTTCTTCCACTATGAGTTAAAGCAAAACCGCATCTGCTAATATGCCATGTTGACATATTATTATCATTTATAGGCATTTAAGGAGAATATTTGCATTCACTTGGCATACTATAGCTTTATTTTAGTTATTTGTACATTTTAGATAGTTCTAGCGAATTTTGTATATTTGCACGTATATTTAGTCTAAATTGCTAATAATTGTTTAGTTTAATCATTTTGGTTTAATAACGGTGTTTGATCACTTGTTTTGATCAGTTTTGTAGTTAAATTTATAGCCTGAGGAAGGATAAAATGCGCTAAAAATGATGGACAACTATCCCCAAGGCATTGCAAACCCAAGGAATAAAGAAACAAGTCGAAAAAAGAAAAAGAAAAAAACACTTAAATTTGTGCAATCCGGGCACTGCAATGCCCATTCGGGTGCCTAATGTGTATTTTGCAACTTTCATAAAATGGTCATATCTTGTTTTAACTCTGAATTGGATGCCATTAGTTTCTAGTTCTTCTAGACTTCAAGAGCCATCTTTCTAGATGAATTGGAGACAAAAACAAGGAAAAGATGGTTAAAAAGTTCAAGGGAAAGGAGGGCAAGGGTTGAAGGACCCCGTAATTCATACTTTGTGCCATTTTACTAGTGCTTTTGTGCAATTTCTCTAATGGGGATAGACACTCCTTTAGGGATTTGTTTGGGGAGGTCTTCTCAATAATTCTTGGAGGTTATCATCTAAAGAGAACAAGAGAGGGAAGAGAGAAGAACAACCTGGAGAAGAGAAACCATTCCGAGCTTGAAGATTGTAGGAATCAAATAGGGTGAAAAGAGACTAAAGATCTAAGGCAAAGATTGGGGGAGTTTCTTGATTTATCTTTATGTTATATTGATTGTATTGTATTAAATTCCATAGTCGATGATGATTTGAAGGTGTTCACAGAGATGAATTGTATAAACTCTATGGTTTGACATAGTTTTATTGATCTTTTAATGCATGTTTGTATACCATACTTTCAAACTTGTCTACATGGGCTATGCTTTCACAAGGATTTGCGGAACGCACAAGATATTCTTCAGCGACCATGAACTGAACTCAGGCAATTTTTAGACCACTTGTACCATTAAAAACCTCCATGAACTCTGACAAGAGCCCACTCAACCAGTCTTTTATCTGCAATTTGGTCATACCAAAGGCAAGAAACTCCAGCACCATTGGATCCATTTCAACTATATCTCCAGACGTTTATCCAATATTATTTAAAACTTTCCACCTTCAAAATGAAATTGGAATCCCTTCCACCCAATCCATTATTACAGGATTGTGAAAAGATGATTTTCCCATTTTAACTCCTTACACCAATTCTGTACTTTGGATTTAGATTTACTGCTCACCATTTTACATTTAAGGAGAGGTTTCATGCAAATGCATCTCGTGAGTTCGTGATTGGCACATGTTGGCCTGGGCCATAGATCCAGAAAAAATTTCTCAAGCAGTTCCTTCTCAATATCGTCCCATTTGATCCTATCTGACGACTGTACACAGCTCCCTCCTATCATCCACATTTCTGCCATGAGCGTGTGTCCCAATGTAAGCATAGAAGCTATAGTGTTCATCTCTAGAACAACATTGGAACTTGTAGCCCTCAACATTCCCTCCGCTCAGCTCAACTTCGAGGCTTTCACTTGTTCTTTGTGATGGAGACACCAATGCACTTATCTAATGCAATTGCCATCTAGCCCATTATTGTTGTCCCCATCATTCAACGTGAATACCCATTTATGATATACCATGTTCCACCTTTCGTAATACACAAACAAGAGTGTCTAAAATTGGTAAATATCTCCGTTAAAAGGGAAAAACAGTCGATTATGGAATATACATTCGCAATTCCTGTCCCTCTTTGCAGTGGAAGCCTCGGCAGCAGTCCAAGTAGCCACTTACCCAAAATACTGTCCACCTCGATGGAACAAGACTCAACCCGTCATTGATTCCCCAGTGGTAATAACACCATTCCCTTCCATACCTGAAACTTTGTACCACTTCATCAACAACCAGAAAGAATGTAAAGTACCCATCCTCTTACTGAAACCCTTCAAACAATTTGCTTTCAATTCTCCAACATGGGAGTTGCAAGCAAAACCCTCAATCCTATAGTCACAAAAGAATCCATGGATTCTATTTTGGTTGCAGCAAGATCGCTCTCATTGCTAAAGCTGATCCCATGCCTATCTCTATTGCCTATCACTTACCCTCATTTAGATTGAAATCTTAAGTGGGACAATTAAATCTGTGTGGAACACCTATCATTTAGATACAAATACTAACTAAGATCATTAAAGGGTCTTGCTGCTACACTGCATGGCTCTAAAGATCATATAACTAAGTCAATTTTCAATAATAAATTATCAAAAAACATGAATCAACGACATTAACACACCGTGTTATATATAAATAATTACAAATTTAAGCACAAATTGGTAGTCTATGGAAACCCAAAAGTTGAATGAATGAATTTTGCTTGGATTTAATCTCATTATATCCAAATTTTTATTTGACATTTTGGTTAAAATGGTGTAAAACTAGCCTCTAAGATCCTGCATTACTTCAGATAATCACATGGAGTTCTAAGTAATTTCGTATTAGAATTTCATATTCTTAAGTAATATAGATTTGATAATAAGAATGGCAAACATGAATGACGATAATAAACATACAAGATTAAGGAGAAGAAAGGCCAGAGAGAGCTAAAAAGAAAGCAAGTCAACTCAACTAAGCCTTTTTCCAACTAAAAATGTTTGCTACATGAATCTTTTTTTAAAAGAAACAATTTCCATTAAAATTAATGTAAGAATAGATACCTACAGGAAATAAGACCCCAACACTCTTCTCTACCAATGATTAATCTATTATGAAATAGTCACTCTTTGTAACTTTTCCTTCTAAAGGCTCATATTGTATATGTCCAAACCACCTTATAGTCAGTTATCTTATTTTATCTCCAATTGGTGCTATTACAAAGATAAACACAAATATTTCCTCCATGAAGAAACAATATTATATTTGCTACTTTTATGAGAAAAAAATAGTCATCTGAATGTCGGAAGCTTCATGCACTACTAATGTTCAAATGGAAGTTGAGAAAACGGCAATTGGATGCAAATGCTTCAACTAATAGAAGATGAAGTCTTCGGGTTCTAAATAAAAGCTGGTTGAGAACTCAAGAGCAAAAAAAAAAAAAAAAAGAAGAAAATAAACTATATAAAAATCTACCTGTACATCCTTGATCAAACTCAAGCATACAAGATTGAGTACAGATTCGTACAGATGCAGCAAAAATTTCTCCTTTTTCCAATAAATGTTCCAGTGAATTTTTAAAATTAATTAAGCAGACAGATCGTAGATGTCCCAACATAGCTTGGTAAGAAGGATATATGAACTGCAAAATATACAAACCAAGAACATGATTAACAAATTAGATGGTAACACTACCTTTATAGATTCAGATCTGAATCAATGAAATGGAAGCCTTTTTCCAAGTGAAAAAACATCAACTTAAGTTACAATCACCAAACATACAATAAATCTGAAGATATATTAAACATGAAAGAAAAATAAAAACAGAAGATAATTTAAATTAGAAAACCAGAACAAATGAAGTAAGACCAACAATTCTCTGTAAAAATAAATGCTACATTAACTTTTGAGGCATTGACGTTCAAACATATATCATAGATGATGTGCAATTGAGGTTTGATAATCTATGACTTGTGAGGTTAAGAGAAATAACATATTAGACATCTTAACCATTGATTAAATTTTCTTGAATAGAAACATAAGTGCATCTATGACTGTCTCACATTCATAAAGAATGATCCAATGTGCAGAACAGTGGCAATGAACATCATTCAAAGTTTTTGTCTTCAATCTGGATTGAGGATAAATAGAGAAAAAAGTTAGCTTTTAGGGATTAACATCCCGGATGACCTGATTGGTAAAGCTGCAGCTGAGATAAAAGTGTTGGAGGGATAATGACCTATCAACTATTTGGGTCTCCCACTAGGGAGAAACCCAATAAAAGCTGTTTTCTGGGAACTGGTGGTACAAATAGTTAAGAGGAGATTTGACAAATGGAAGACCAGTTACCTCTCAAGGGGGAAAGCTGTTACTATAAAACACAATCCTGTAAGCCATACCAACTTATTTCCTTTCTATTTTTCAGATTTCTGTTAAGGTGGCAGCAGAAATTGAAAGAACAATGAGAAGGTTCCTACAGAAAAGTGAGGACGAGGACCAAGAATCTCATTTGATCATATGGGATAACGTCTACAGGGACATTCGATAAGGATGGTTGGGGATTAGAAATATTAAGCTAAGGAACATGGCTTTAAGGGGTAAGTGGCTGTGGAGAACGAAGACTGATCTAAAAGCATTATGAGCTAGATTGATCAGTTCATTATTGTGTTCATTGATGATATCCTCATTTATTCCAAGACTCGAGAAGAATATGAGCAACATCTCCATATCACTTTGCGGACTTTGAAAGAGCATAGATTGTAAATATAGTAAATGTGAGTTTTGGCTAGATGAGGTAAAATTTTTGGGTCATGCAACAAGTGCGGGAATGTGTGTTCATTGTACCGAGGCCTTTTGAGAAATCCCGCACCCTTCGAAGTATGTCCAAGTGTCTAAATGGGGATAGTATCAACAAGGTGGCCCTGTCTTGCTTGAGTATTGGTATTAGAGCCACTCCAGGGCTACTGGAGGTGTGATATCCCACATCCACCATGTAGTGGAGAGGTCATTGGGCTAAAAAAGGGGAGAGGTGTGTTAATTGTGTCGAAACATTTTAAGAAAACCCCACACCCTTCGAAGCATGTCCAGGTGTCTAAGTGGGGACAGCATCGACACAGCGAGCCCCTCTTACTTGAGTATAATACTAAAACAATGGTAGGGAAGCCTTCATCAACAACAAAGCTACTCTTTGTTCTCCTTGGAAGGCTATCCACAAAATCTACCCCAAATTCAATTCCTACATTAGATGGAAAGTGAACAACAAGAAGATGGTGGGGTCCTAGGGAGAAACATGGTGTGGTACATCTAATTTTAAGGACCTCTTCCTCAACTTATATAGGTTGTTGAAGTAAATACAACTGAATATTTAGTCTTTAATAGGGCGAACTAATAATGGATGATAGAAGTGATTTCTAATTGTAGAGTGAAGAGACAAACAATGCTGTGGAGATGAGGAACGAAAGGTGAAGAACAAATCTATGGAAGAGGAAGAACGGTACGTCAAGATCGTGAACGAGGGCGAACAGACAGAGGAAGCCACGAGCTGGACAAAATAGAACACGCTGGACGACGAAACCACGATGCACGAAGACACAACAGAGCACGTGAAAGAAGATTAAGGACCAGAAAGGGGGGAGGATACGGTGAGGACAGAGAACAGAAAAGGAAGGAAGAGGAGCAGAAGTGGAAAGGGGAAGAAGAAGACGCACTGAGTCCCGAAACTCCATTAACAACGTCAGGAAATAGAAATGCGAGTATAGTAAAGATGCATGGTTGACAAAGATGAACAGTAGTCAGGGGATGACATGGAAAGACATACTCCTACAGAAGGAAAAGAAGGATGAGTTGGAAGGATGGACCCTAGTAACGAAAAGGAGGAGAGGAATCAACTACAAAAACGACAAAAAGAAACAGCAAGAGATGGAAGTCACTGTACAAGAGAAGACAAAACAAAATGTTGGAGTAAAGGAGAGTCAAAGGAATAAATGCCAGGTCCAAAGATTTAAGAAGGGAGAATGGAACTACGTGTCATTTAATATGAGATTTAAACAATTCTCGTTTTGCTCATCAAAAGATAGTAGGGAGATCCAGGAAGTGACTAGGGTTCGACAATACCGGATCGTGGTGACTAAGGAAACTGTAAGGTGGATTCAAAAGGTGTTGGGAAAAGTGAACGAAAGTACAGAAGGAAGAAAAAACACAGAGATACACCGGGCTCAAGGCTATACTATAATCATGGAGGTCCTGGCGAACGATAATGGCAGATACATAAAGATAATGAAGTTGATCAGGGGTCAAAGACAGAGCATCGTTATTCCAGAGGAAACTAGAACAGAAGCCTGAAGAAACCTGTGGAATGCTTTGGATATGGTGGTTCAAGAGGAAGTGAAACGACAGAACAGGGTGGCGGAGCGAGGGAGAGAGAAACAAAAGGTTGATTACAGCAGCCGATCCGAGGAGGAAAAAGCTTATGACCAAAAAGGGTTATGGAAAAGAACTCAAGGACATAGGAGGTTGAAGAGAACGCAGGTAGGAGAGCGAAAGAAACAGAAGGACAAAGAGAGGAACGCATGGTCAGAAGAAGTGACAAAGTTCCTGATAATAAGAACTTCAAATGAGACTCCATGGCGTACAGTAGAAAAATCGATTCTCCAGATTTTGAAGTGGGATATTTCGATTCACCGGTTGGACACAACCAGAGGAATAATCTTTTGTCACGAGAAGGATGATATTAAAATAATACGGAAGGTGAAATATCAGACTCACATCGGCGAGTTCTACTTTGAAGAATGGAATGAAGATCTGGTGGCCTTGGGTGGACAAGTTGTATGTCAGAACTCATGGATGGGGGTAGAGGGGATATGTTTGCAAGACTGGAATATGACAACATTCAAGAAAATAGGGGAGGCTCGTGGGGGGTTGTTAGAAATAGCAAATATCACAAGAACTGGCGTATCCATGGAAATGGCGTTTCTAAGACTCAGAGGGCACGACTTAGGCTTTTTGCCGAAGGAATTTGACATTTACGATGACAAAGGAGTTAAGGAGCTCAAGCTAATTGAGATCGAGAGGAATTGGAGCCTAGAGATTAAAGAACTTCGCCTTCAAATTCTGGAAAATTTCGCCGGAAATCACTTGGATGAAATCACAGAAGTCGGTGACTGGAGAACCGGCAGTGACCGGAGCTCTGACATCAAGATACAAAGCTTTGACGAGGAAGGAATAGAAGCTACGTCTGAGGGTGGCGTAGACTCAGAGGATGACAGGGTGTCAGGCGGCGGGACACATGGCATCAACAGGGAGAAGTATCAGAGATTTTTAAAATTTGGAGGCAGAAAAGTTGGAAGCTCGGAGGATAGAACAGGGGATGGAGCGGGCCTTATCAAGAAGGATGGGCCTGCAAATTGGGCCAAGACAAGTTGGGACAAAGCCCAAGCAAAGGGGTCAAATAAGAGGATCAGGTCTGATCAAGCCCAACAGACGCAAAATAAAGTGGGGCCCACAAAAGAAACAGATCTTATCAAGAGAGGGCCCAAGTGGAATGTGGAGATGACCAAATATAAGTTGCTGGACTACCCGGATCTAAAGGTCTACAGGAGAAATAAAACCCAACAAAGGAAGAGATTCGGGGCCCAGGCTTGGTGGGAACTTCAGGCGGAGGACAACGGATCAGAGGGAACGATGGATTCAAATTTCCAGAACTACATCATGCAAACAGACTCTGAAAAGGTGGCAGAGACACAAAGAGAAGACGAGAATTCCCAAGTAGAAGAGGAACCAGAATCAGATGAAGAAACAGAATGAGAGCAGGATGAAGGGCGACATCAGGTATGTAATCCTTTCTACGCTCCCACCCTCTCTCTCTGCAACAGTGAAACTGACATTTCTGAACCAAGAGAAACTCTCGGTGTGGAAGGAGAAAATAGGTATAAGGAAAAGAGGGGCTTGGAAGGGACGAAGGAAAGTATAAGTATGCCAGAAGGGAAAAACCAAATGATGAGAAGGAATGAGGACAACAGAAAAGAACAAGACCAAGACAGGGAGATCGAACGAGTTCAGAGTTTTTTGAACTCTTTAAACATTCAGCTAATTGAGGTGCAGTAAGGCAGCTGATCCGGGGGTTTGTACTTTCTAAATGAAGATTCTCAGCTGGAACGTCAGAGGCTGCGGCTCTCCCAATAAGCGTAGTCTGATAAGGAGGACGATCACTGCAGCCAAAGCGGACTTGATTACATCCAAGAGACAAAGAAGAATAAGATGACAGACGAACTGGTAGCAGAGATTTGGAAGAGGAGGTGTGTGGGGTGGGTAGACAGCCCAGCGAATGGTTCAGCAGGAGGAATTTTAATTATGTGGGACACCAGACTGTTCATAGTCCATGAGAAGTGGGAAGGATCACATTCCTTGACTATCCAATTCCAAGGAGATGATAGAAAAATGAAGTGGTTTACGCCAGTGTATGGACCATGTGACAAAGAGGGCAGGGAAGAATGTCTCATGGAGCTGGCTGCTATTTCAGCCATGATTCAAGGCCCTTGGTGTATCGGGGGGGGGGGGGGGATTTTAATATGGTTAGGCAGACTGAGGAGAAAAGAAGAAGCTCCAGGTATACTCGTAGTATGAACCAATTTGACAAATGGATCCATGAGATGAATCTGTAGGAACCAGTTTTAAAGAACTTGAAATATACCTGGAGCAATGGAAGGCCGAATCTTGCCATGTCCAAGATTGACAAATTCCTGTACAATGATGACTGGGGCATGATCTTCAATCAACAAAGAGTATGGGGCTTGCAGAGAACAACCTCGGATCACTGGCCAATAGTGCTGGATACAGAAGAGGTCAAATGGGGCCCAACCCCGTTCAGATTTGAGAACTCTTGGTTAACTCAGAAAGATTTCCAAGAGATGATAAAAAGAGAATGGAGTGCAGACAAGAGCATGGGTTGGGCAGGATACAAAATTATGATGAAATTGAGGAATTTGAAAGGAGCATTGCAGTCTTGGGATAAAGGTAAGGAGACGGAGGAAATATATAGGAAAAATGCTTTAATGGAGGTCCTGAGGAAGATTGACTGGAAGTTGGAGAATAAAGCTGGTGAGGACATTTTGGATGAGAGGAAAAAGATAATAGAGGAGATCTACTCAGTTGACTGTAAATTGGAGAAGAAGAGCAGACAGAGGGCAAAAATAAAATGGGCCAAAGAGGGGGATGTTAACTCCAAGTACTTTCATAGGGTCCTGTCCCTTAGAAAGGCGAGGGCTACTATTAGTAGGATGGAGGACAAGGAAGGTATCTGTTGGACAAAGTATCATTCTAGAGTACTTTGAAGACATATTTAGGGAGAAAACTTGTAGAAAGCGGGGAATAGAAGGGTTGCAGTGGCAGGCAATTCTAGAAGAAGACAGAAGGTGGCTAGAAAGAGATTTTGAAGAAGAGGAAATAAGGAATTCGGTCTTCAGCTGTGATGGGAGCAAGGCCCCAGGGCTGGATGGCTTCACTATGGCATTCTTCCAAAAAAATTGGGATATGGTGAAGCAACATGTGATAAATTGTTTCCAAGAGTTCCATAGAGATGGCATAATTAATAGAAAAGTGAATGAGACGTACATATGTCTTATTTGAAAAAAGCATAATGCTATGAGAATTTAGGAGTTTAGACCAATAAGTCTTACCACAAGCATATACAAGATTATTGAAAAGACACTAGCCAACCGGCTGAGAGGGGTCCTTCACAAAACTGTTAGTGAAAACCAGATGACATTCATTCAAAATAGGCAAATCATGGATGCAATTATGATTGCAAATGAGACAGTGGAGGACTATAGGATTAATGGTAAGGAAGGTTTGATGATGAAGGTAGATTTTGCTAAAGCCTATGATTTCGTGAGATGGAGCTTTTTAGACTTCGTCCTTAAAAAGAAAGGTTTTGGTGAAAAGTGGAGAGGGTGGATCCAAGGGTGCCTAAAAACAGTAAACTATTCAATAATCATAAATGGGTGACCTAGGGGGAAATTTAATGGATATAGAGGCCTTCGTCAAGGAGATCCCCTCTCACCCTTCCTTTACAACTTAGTGGCAGACACTCTATCCAAAATGCTTTTCAAAGCTGTGAATCTTGGAAGATTGGAAGGCATGAAAGTGGGAAAGGATAGTTTTCAGATTACCCATCTGTTGTTTGCAGATGATTGCATTATTTTCATGAAGAATAGTAAGGAGGAAATCAAGGTGGTCAAGGAATCTTTGCGTGCTTTCAGCCTTGTATCTGGGCTGGAAATTAATGGCAGGAAGAACCAGCTTCTAGGCATCAATATGGACAAGGAGGTAGTGGAAAGGGAGGCTCAAGCCTTAGAGATTTCGTCCGGAGAATGACCTATTCATTACTTGGGAGTGCCCCTAGGAGGAAACCCCAACAAAATTAATTTTTGGAACCACATGATCCAAAAATAAAAAACAAGGCAGCCGGGTGGAAGAGAAGTTTTCTATCAAGAGGAGGAAGATTGCTTCTCTTGAGAATAGTTTTAGAAGCCCTTCCTACTTATTTCTTATCAGTTTTTAAAATGCCGAAAACAGTAGCTAAAATCATTGAAAGTCACATGCGATTCTTCCTTTGGAAGAAGGAGGATGAGGATAAGAGCCAAAACTTAGTGAAGTGGGAGCAAGTGTGCAAAGATATTCAGCAACAGGGGCTAGGAGTGGGAGGTATGATCAAAAGGAACATAGCTTTGAGGGGGAAATGGTTGTGGAGAATGTACAATAATCCGGAAGCTATGTGGGCTAGAGTTATAAAGAGTATCCATGGCTCAAAAATGTATGGGAAAGAAGCTGGTCTAAATAAAAGAAGAAATCATAGGCCTCCTTGGAAGGACATATTCAGCATTTATGACAAAGTAAAGGAAAACATTGTTTGGAAAATAGGGATAGGTGATAAAGTGGACTTTTGGGGAGAAAATGGTGTGGTTCAGAAACTCTAAAGCAAAAATTTTCCAATGCTTTTAGACTTTCTGATATGAAGGAAGGACCAATAGCTAACTTTAGAACAAGGAGCAATGCAGAAAACAGAAAAGTTTGGGGGTGGAATCTTCATATAAATAGGAATACAAGAGAAGGAAGTGTTCAAGAAATTAGTGAATTAATGGATATGTTGCAGAACTTTCATCAAGAGAAAGATAGCAGTGAGGACCGGCCATTGTGGATAGGAGAAGAATCAAAAAAATTTTCAGTCAGCTCCTTTATGTCCTAGCTGAGTGATAGGAGAACAAACCAAAGTGCTATGCTGGTAGATTTCATTTGGAACACAAGGATTCCCACAAAAACAAAATTGTTAGCTTGGCTTATTAGTCTAAATAAGTTAAATACAACAGAAAACATTCAAAGAAAATATGCTGATTATAACCTTAATCCATCAATATGTTTACTATGCAGGGATAGCTTAGAGACAAGTGCCCATATTTTTGGTCCTTGTAAGCTGATCCAGAACCTATAGAGTAGATGGGCTCACCATTATAAAGATTTTGTTTTTCCCATGTATGATGATCTTTTCAGAATTTTGAACAGCATAATGCAAAAAAGATTGCAGCAGTACTGGAAGATTATCACATGTGCAGTTTGGTATACAGTATGGGAAGAAAGAAATAGAAGACTTTTTTTGGATAGGTTTAGAACGGAAATGGCTATTTGAAAACGGTCCAATGTACTTTTTTTCTACTTGGGTTTCTTGTATTAAGCTAGGAAAAGGATACAGTTTTGGGGATTGGCTATGTCAAGGCGCAAAAATCTTGCATAGTCTGTATTTTTTATTGTACTTAGAGCCTTGATATCTCATCAAGCTCTGTTATTATTAATATAATAGTCCCTTTTCAAAAAAAAAAAAGAACTTATATAGGTTGTTGAACAATCACAAAGAACCTATAGCACACTTTTTTGTTTGTATTAACAGCAAGGAAGGCATGTCGTGAGCTTGGAATCTTCATCTCAACAGAAATCTCAGTGAGAACAATATGAGAGAAGCTACAGAGTTGATAACAATTCTTGATCAGTCTAGCTTACGGAAGAAAATGATAACCAATTCAGACTGGGGACTCTCAAAGTCTCTTCTCTACTAGATCTTTCTTGCTCAAATTAGCTTCTAACACCTATCACCCTCCGTTCACAGTTGTGACCTTTATATGGACCACCAAGGCTCTTACAAAGGAAAAAAAATTCCTCGTGTGGCTCATATGCATTAAGAAAATTAATTGTGCTGATATTTTGCAAAGGAATTTCCTTACCTTTTTCTTTGCCCTTCTTACTAATGTCTTTGAAGAGAGGTTGTTGAGGATATGTCTTTGAGCTTTGGGCAATGTTGAACCACAAAAGTTGTTTGGCAATGGTAACGGTCAGGTTTGGATAATATTGACCCCCTTCCTCAGAAGAGCTATTAGCAGTCCTAGATAGCATCTGTACTCATTTTCTTAAAGACTATTGGAGGATAATTTCGTTTGCTATTTGGTACAGTATTCGGGAAAAGAAATTCTAGATTCTTTAAAGACAATATCAGACTTGTGGAAGCCATATGGGAACGTTCCCAAATTTTGTTTGCTTCATGAGTGTCCTGTACAAATCTATATAAAGGATACTTTTTTTGCTCAATAGTTATTTAACCTACATAACATTTTGCAGTCCTTGTAATTGCTCTAATCTAGATATCTCATCTAGCTAGAGCCTTCTTGTAATTGCTCTAATCTAAGATGCTCTTTGAGGCAAGGCATAATATGGGTGCCTTGTTGCATGTTAGAACTCTTAAATGCCTTAAAATGTATTTATACTCCCCAAAGCTCTCTCTCTCTCTCTCTATATATATATATATCTTTTTTTTTTTTCTTTTTTTGTTTGGGGGGGGGGGGGACCCCTCAATTAGTTTTACAATGTCATTTTGTCATTTTGGAAAGACTTTTGGTAGATATTGTTGAACAGGTCTGGTAGAGGTCGGTTGCACTATTTGCTACATGGGTAATCACTACCTCATTAGGGAAGGGAATAGGTTTGGAGAATAGATTAGAAATTGGCACAACATTTTATACAGTCTGCAAGGGGTATATCAATAAAATACTATTTAGGGGGTATTTCTAGATTTGAAAAGAGTACACTTTCCATAGGGGTTTTCTTGTCATGTTGTTGACTAATTGTGAGAACTACTTTGTAATGGGATACCTCACCCCACAAATCTTTTTAATGCAGCTACTCTCTTATTTAAAAAAGAAAAAAAAAAAAAAACAGATAAAGAGCTTTATGAGCTTGGATTGAGGAGCTTTTTAGTGGTTCTGTGATGCAAATCCACCAAAGTTAGATCTTGAGAACAGTGTTATCAAGGCGGTAAGGTAGTTTAAGATGATAAGTCTCCATAAGGCGAGGTGAGGCCTAGGCGGTCCTTAAAATAATTATTTAAAAGTCCCTAAAGAATTATTTATTGGTCTCTCACTCAATATATATATATATATATATATATATATATATATATTTCCCTCAAGAATTGTTTAATACTTTTTCATAATTTTATTTATTTATAATTTACATTTAATTAATTAATGATATATAAATTATAAAATTATAGATAATGACAGATTAGATAATACATTATGATAAACTCGTGATCATCATAAGTTCAAATAGTTCATATTCATAACATTCCAAAAAGAAGAGCTAATTGCTCTCTCTCTCTCTCTCTCTCGGAGAGACGTAGAGAGAAAATGAGAGACGCACAAAGAGAGACAGAAAAAGACATAGATAAAGAGAGAGAAGAGAGACGCAAGCAGAGAGTAAGAATAGAGATGCAAGCAGAGAGTGAGAAGAGAGATGCAGAAAGATAGAGAGGAAGGAAGCAGAGAAAGAGGGAGGGATGCAAAAAGAGAGAGAGGGAGAGGGAGAGAGCCGAGAGAAAGGGAGAGAGATGCACAGTGAAATGAAGAGACTCGTTGGAGTCGCTCACCAAAGAAGACGTCAGAGTTGCTCGCCAGAGTGTCGGAGATGATCGCCGGAGTCTCAGAGATGATCGTCAGAGCTGGTTTGAGTCGTTTGACTTTGAGAGGTTTGAACACGAAATTATTAGATTTAGGTTAAAATTAAAAAAATAAATAATTAATTAAAAGTCCTCCTATTTTTTAAAAATTTATAGAGAAGCCTCTTCAACGCCTAGGCGGTGAGCTAGGCGTTGAGGGGGCATGGACGCCTAGGTGGGGCCTTGACAACACTGCTTGAGAACCTCCAATCAAGAAAGTATAGTGAGGGCAAATCTCTTCCTCCAAGTGCTATATGAGAAGAATCTCAATCTCTAATGTCTTTTTCGATTAGTTAGCGTTCTTTAGCTTTGGGGTATCCGTTGTCAGAGTGGTTAAGAGGGTTGGAAAATGAATTGTAGGGTGCAATGGATGGGTGTGAAGAGGCGAATATTGTTATTATCTTTTTTGTATGTGTGTAGGTATTCCTAAGGTTGTAATTAACCATATATCAATGAAAGATACTATTTCATTTAAAAAAAATGTCATTTAATACAATATTATAACTCCTAACGAACTAAAGAAGTTCAATACTACAAAGTTGTATTAATAAAAAAATTAAAAAAAAATTCATGCATTGCTTTTAAATGCTCATAAACCACCTTGCTCAACACAAATCAATGAAATTCTAAAATAAATAAACCAACCCAACAATGAATTTTTGTTATACTTCTTTATTTATGATAATTATGGTCCATCTTGTCAACCTCATAATAACTAACTTTGAATACATATGTCACTTCTAATTGTTGAATCAACTTGTTTCATTGTTGTATTGTATCATTCTCCCTTTCCTCAAAACGATTCATCCTTGAATCTTCACTACTTTGTTTTGTGAACACTTGACAATTAATGTAAATCTTAAGAAAGTCCATATCATCTAGACTACATCGATAAACTGGAAAATTGAAAATTATAGCTCTATGAATGAAATAAAGCTAATCCTCTAATTTTTTAAAAGAAGAAACCAATCAAATGCAAGATCACTTTTGAGTAAAGTCAGAATCTCAACTTTTTTCTCATTTATTTCCTCTTTTTTTATTATTCATTTTTTGTCGTTACCTTATTTTGCTCTTTGACTTAGTCTTGAAGTTTTAACATCAAAAGATGAACCTCAATTAGACGCAATGAAATGCATAATCGAATAAAATGATGGGAACCTCAAAGAGAAGCAATGAAACCCACAACCCAAATTTAAGGATGAGAACCCTAATACAAAAGCAATGAAATCCCAATCAAATTTGATAATTGATCCAAAATAACCAAAGAGAACGGCTAAAATCACCCCAAAGTTGGCTATTTACACCCCATAATTTTAATCCAATTTTACCCCTAAGTGAAATGACGAAAAAACCCTTAATCATCACCCCACTTAAT